>BMAO01002382.1:0-40057 GCA_019973975.1 Trichonephila clavata
TATGATTGCAAAACAACAAATATATATTTGCAGCTAAAATCATTACAAGACTAAAAATACAAATTCAAAAATATAGACAAATTTAACTGCATTATCGTATACGTGGGAACAGAAAACTGGCGGCATTTTGAATCAAAGAACATCAAGAGTAATTTAAAAGTGTGCAATTTGGCATATGCTAAAAGCTTTTTGAAATTTTAATACTTATTCAATTTTTTTTTACACCATTTTTTCTTTTTTCTAAAGTCGGTGACTAAGCATTATAAAAAATGTTAAAGAACTAATTTTTTTCATGGGACCGTAATTTTTTTTTCTTCCATCATCATGTCTGAGCTTATTATAATCGATTTAAGATTAAAACTCATAGTTTTGCTTTCTCGCTGGCGATTTTTTTTTTTCCTACTTTCAAAAGCACTGAGCTAGTTTGTGCGTCTTTTAAGATAGTGATAAATTAGAGTGTTTATTTATTCAGGGCACTACGTCTGGCGCTAATCTAATCCACTTGATTTCTAAGGAGTTGCCAGCCTTTTTTCTTTCGTTGCAGCTAATTAAAGAGAACTCACTTATATTAGGGAGGGCGATTGGCCGCTTCCTTGATGATTGCACGCAGAAGATCTGCATTTTATCTCTCGATCTCAACACCGTTTCTTTTCCTCTCATATGGAAATATTCTAATCGGGGGTTCTTAACTCGCTCTTTTGCTTTGTTTTGGAAGCTTGGATTCTATTTGACGATCGCAGTGGTGCTGAAACTGTAGTGTTATCTTTTTTGTTTAAGTAACGAAATTTGATTAACAATAATTGGATTAGGCTGTTTGGTATCTCTGAATCATTTTTAGCACTGCGATGTGTTTCTAGTGAGAATGACCACGTCTTCACCTGTTGTTGTTGCTCATCTCTGGAGATGCTAAATAAGGTCCATTATTTCATATATCCTAAGCAGGGTCTTAAGGTATGGGTCAACTGGTCCCAGGGCCTTGTCTCTTTCTCGATTCAACCTTAATAAAATCATTATTCTAATATTTTCAGTGGTCAAATGTTATATCCGATTGTATTTTCCAAAAAACTGGGAATTTCGGACGATATGTTAACTGGCTACATGTGATGACCATCGTCCACGAACAGGCCTAGGCCTACCACACGTTACACCATCATTACCCATACATTCAAAAGGCGGCATTCGGTGGAGTCGAATTGTACGATTGTAAGTCGTACACATTTATTTGTTTTGGGTTACTGTTTGCTCGAGTATTTGACAACGTATGCTATGTACTGCCTGCTTTTAAGGGTCGTAAAGGGGGCTAAATTTGTGTAGGGTCCCAGGCCTCAAGAAGTCTTAAGACGTCCTTGATTCTAAGGAAATCTAAAAACATTTTTGGATTGGTCACAAGGTCTTGTAGAATATGTTCTGGAGAAGCAAGCCCAGTGGTATACTTGGTGCAGGCTGCATAGCTTTTGGCACCATCAGTATATGTCAAAGATCTAAGATGACCAGACCACTGAGAAAGAGAGTAAGTGGGGTTTGGTCTTGCCTGTTGCAATCAAATGTTAGAGAACCACCAGGACGATTTCTCCGATACCAGTAGTGTAGTGGTGGAACGGACCAGGCGGTTTTGTTTTTGCATTTTGTCCTGAAAAAAAAAGCTCCAAATAGATGGCTCCACCTTGAGGCATCAAATATCATGTTATATATTCAATGTATTATTTTATCTTTCGGCATCTTGCTGTCGATATACGATGGCAGTAGTAACTTCTAAATGCAACTCAGTACTGAATAAGGAGTTGAAGCCAATGATAACTTAAAATTTGTCTGCGTTGTAAATGCTTTTGAAATTTTCTTTCACATGCTAAATCGTACATAATGTGTTTCTAAATTATATAAGCAGAAAAAAGGAGATAAATATGATCTCTTTGGGTACTGTTTGGCTGCTAACAGGAATATCACTCTGTTCATGAAATCTATGGCGTTAACCAGAAGCGCGCACAAAATTTTTTCAAGGGGTGGGGAGGTCCATGGTCAAAAATCCCCCAACTCGTATCATACCTCAAGACAACGCCAATTGATTCTTCTGATTTTGTCGATTTTGGTAACAAAACACAGTAAAAAATAAACTATTGAATTAATTAATAATTAGCATTAGTTAATAAAATAAATTGTTAATTACAAGTACTTAATTAAATGTTACGTTATATATAGAGAGAGATAGATAGATAGATAATTAGGATATTTTCATCAATCGAAAAAACCTCAAGGGCTTTGGGGGGAGGGTCCGAACCCCTAGGGCTACCCCCTTCTGTGCGTCGCTGGCGTCCGCAGATTTAAGAACACGTTTAAATCAGTGTGTTGTGGCTCTAATTCTTATCTTCCATCTTTTCCGCACGTTATTTTACTATTAATTCGATTTGCTAAAATTGGGGAGGCAAAAGGGATGAGAAGGGAAGTGAACATAGTTCTCTATTATGTAGATAAAAGAAAATTAAATGGCCTATACCGAAATATATTTCAAATACGGTAATTATTAAAACTTAACAAAAATTAAGAGCTGCAGTGCACGTAAATCTAAAACACGAATAAGTGGAATGAGCTCGCCTTATATGTATTTGTAGTGCCTTGTAGGTCAAGCTTTCCTTTCATGGACAATTTTATTTTAAATATTAGCAATTATCAGTAGCGGTACGAAATGAAACATTTCTATTACTAACAAATGCACAGACGTTTTTTTAAAAATTGTAAACGATGGTCCTACATCATCGATCAGGTGATCTGAGGCATTTCTTCGGTACCTGTAAGTGAAAGAAACGTCGCCTATCTCCTCCCTCCAGAGATGTCTCGTTTACCGCTGTGGAAACCGTTTTTAACCATATCGCATAGCTGCTTCCCAAAACCTCTTTAAGATTCCCATCGCGCCCACCAAGACAAGAAAGTCGACAGTCATCCCGTCCCGCTATTTAGCCCTCGCTTCCAGAAAACGGAATTCAATTTAGTCGCCAGAAAACTCCCCGCTATCGGTATCTGGCAGCAGAAGTCCCCTTTGTTAGCATGACGTCGCGTGTCTGAACTAATTCAATAAGCAAGAAGCGTTCCTGGCAGCCGAACTCTTTCGCAACCCCAAGAAGGGTGGCTAATTCGAGGGGAATATAAGAAGAGAAGAAGCACCCTCCCTCCCCGACTTCGGATCCACGAAATCCGATTAGAAGGTACTAACGAGGCCTGTTTAAAGGCGTAGCCCCGGCTCGTGTCTTGTCGCCTTCTCTCGAAGAGTGACAGCCAACTCCCTCGCGAGTTGGCTAATTTCTTTCCACGAGAAGGTAGGTACTGGAAAGGGGGGAGGGGTGGAACCGAAGAAAAAATATATATTATAAAATGAGGGAGGAAAAAAAGTGTCGTGAAAAAAGAGAATGTGGATATAAAATTCTTGGTGTTAAGAGAATGGGGTAGCAGAGCTACGATTATTCTCTTGGGATGGATGTGTTAACCATGAAATTATCGTTTGGGTTTAATGTGGCCGATTATTTAGCGTTCTTTTTTCTTGGCCACCCTAACAACTGTGCGCTCTTGTTTTACTTGTGGAAAGGTATTTAACTAAAGAGGTTTCGCTTCTTGATAACGACTTCTAGTCTTGATGGAGAAGCGCTTGTGCAAAATCAAATTGGTATGGATATAGTTCTGAGAATGTGCACAGTGTTGGAATTGTATCAGTAACTCTCTCATTAAAACGATGAATAATTTTTTGTAGTTTGTGTTTCATTTTATAAGTCAGTTATAGTTTGTTCAATCGTTTTATGTTTTCTTTCTTTCTTAGGCAAACGCCCTCAGGCATGTCATTTCCCAAACGGCAGGCTACGCGGACGGATCAGGGGGTCTTTATGATCCAAGCATGCATCAGGTAAAAATTTAATTTAGATTACTTTTTTTGGTATTATTCCTACTTCAATTTATCTTTTTTAATCTTAAATTAGTTATTTACTCTAGTATACTCTATTCCCCCCCCCTCAAATTCGCAACTCACACTTTTTAGGAATTAAGACCCACAGGCTGCTATTTTAGCAGTCTCTTCAGTTCTACCTTCGAGAAATGGGCTTGTTCTTGATTGCCAACGAATGATAAATTCTCTAATAAATAATGGTCGCAATGTAACCCTTCAGTGGGTACCAAGTCATTGTGGAGTGAAGGGTAACGAACTTGCAGATGCCTTAGCTGGAGCTGGCTCTGCTCTATCTCAGCCTGACTCTCCTCTTGGCTTCCATAGCGTTAAGAGAATCATTGCTTTTAGATTCAAGACCCGTCTTCGAGAGATTGTCAAGACCTGTGGGTGTCGCAAACTTCAGAGTTCAGACTGGACATGACTACCTCAGAAAGCACCTTTTCAGATTTGGTTTTGCTGATTCTCCAACGTGCCCACTTTGTTCTAATGGAGATATGTGTGAAGACCATCTGGCCTCTTGTCCTGGACTTGCCAACATAGTAGCTGTTAATGCTGCTAACAAATTCTCTTTTTACGTGTGTGTCTCAGAACTGTATTGGGCTGCCCGACATAGACTGATGACGGTCATGCCCAGGTCTGGCGTAGGTTAAAAAAAAAAGGAATTAAGCCAAGAAGTATGAATTCTTATCAAATCAAAAATCCGTACTGAAGTACGATTAACAATTTTCTAGTTGAAGGTGGATTCAAACATTACATATTAGGATGTTAATTACAATGTAAATCATCTTTAGTTCAATAATAAACAAATGAATGGAGAGAAAAAAATCTTGCCTATTTATACATCCATAAAAAAAATATTAATGATCCACCTAGCATATTTCATAACAAAGTTACGGTTTGTCGTTAAAAATTTTCTGCAAGTCACAGATCTGTTTTTATTCGATTTTTGCATTTATATATATGAATGTGACGATTTAACTTTAGTAAAAACATTTTGGTATTTTAATTCAGCTTTGCATTTTATTTTACTGAAACACGTGAAACAACCCAAGATAAGGGACACAAGCGTTAGCTTTATAGCTTCCTTAACCGGAAACTTGAAGAATGATAAACTTCCGTTAATGAATAGCGTGATTGTTCAGAATATTTGGGTTGTGCAATATTGCATCATCTTATTTTGAAACTTACCGATGTAGCAGTTTTTGACGAGATAAAGTTGTGGTTAACAGAATATTTCCGGTTATATGGGGATAAACTAAAAAAATTAATTATCACGCTGTGTCTTGGAGGACTCAAGACCATCATGAATAAATGAGTCCCTTTGCAAAAAATTTAAATGGGGAATTATTATATACATATACACACAGATTTAAGTCATACACCAAATTTACAGAAATACTTAGTAGTAAAAGAAATTCCATGTCTTATGATGTGGAGTCTCGGTTATAGTTTGTTTCACGGCAATCTTTACTTTGCTACTCAACGGACTCAATTCATGACGGTCACATGATAGAGACAAACACGTGTTCTCCAGCGAACTCAAAATAGATATCAAATTAATTGTACTTGTTCTATTTGTAAAACTTGAGTAAATTTTTTTTAAAAAATCCTATTTTATCCATATATTTATAAATAAAAGGCATTTTGTCATCCTATGTGCATTATTGTTGACAAATTTGTATTTTTAAGAGAAGGTTTCTGAAAAGATCAGAAGTTGGGAACAACGAAGCACATGGCTAAAAACACGTGGTTATCATTATCATGTGACTATGATGTCACGTGAATTGAGCCTATTAATTTACGATGTTTAACATCAAACTTAAATTATGGCTATTAAAATTCCATAAAATAATTCTTACTGTATTTTTCTTTTCAGCCTCCAGAACTGCATCCATAGTAGCCTGGTTAACGTACACCATAAATCGGAGGACCCCCTCCAGCAATCTGGACTTTTGTAACATACTGCATCCGTGAGAAAAAATAATTAAAAGAAAAGGACTTACATGTGCTGCCGCCCGCGATAGGATCGCGAACTCTTTATGTGCCACTGTGAGAGATGAGAAGGCGATGTCTCTCTCCCTCAACGTTTTCGATCCTGAACTCCGGGAAGAAAACAAACAAAAAAAAATAATAAACAAAATCGTGCCATAATTCAAACATACTGGAATTGAATGAATTCACTTTCAAAGAATAGGGTCGGTTGACTCGATATCCGACCCGTATTATTATACGTGTTCAGGCATGGGCCTGCACGAGTGACGTCATAGCGCACGTGCGGCCTTTCCATCGTCCGTCATCTTGATGTCGTCCATCTTATTACCATTAACTTTTTCTGCAGACTTACTTGCCCAACCCTCATGTGAAATCCGCTTTTTTTCCCCCTCTCCACCCCCTAGGTTCCATGTTTAAGTTCTTTTAATTTTTTTTATAGTATTTATAGGACTCGGGCTGGACAATGCTTTGGATGTATCGAATCTCACAAACGATATTTCTTAATTAAAATGTATTAAGACTTACCAATTTTTTATAAATAAGTTTTTGAAGAGTTATCTTATCATTTGTCGATACCAACTGGTTTGTCTTGTGTTCTCTTCGAAATAGGATTCTTTATCTTTGTTTGGTATTGCTTAGTCTGTTTCGTAAAGAAAATACATGACACTTAATGCATCCATAAGGGAAGTAAAAAAAAAAACTTATTGCGCTTAAAATTGTCCTCAATATGCAAAGAAAAGCCTAAAACATTTTGTATTGACCCGAACCCTTTTTATAAATTCACATCTATTTCATAAATTATAAGGACTCAGAGTAAATATAACCCTATATACTGTGAAATCATAAATTCAGAAATTATTTAATTATTTTAAGTATCGTCGAAGAGGCTTCTTTATCGTTGTTAGGTATCGCTTAGTCTATCGTAGACCAAGTACAAGATAATTTATACATTCATTGAGGAAACAAAAATAATTATTACGTTCAAAATTTTCAAGAATCCTGGATATGTAAAATAGAAGAAATTAAAGATAAAAATGTTTCTTACTCTCCCCCAAACCTTTTTAATGTTAAAAATGTTATATTATTTGATTCTTGGAAAAATAATATCTATACACAGTAACAATAAGCGAAATAGGTACTGATACGTTTTAATATCGATTCGTAATTTAAAACATTTGTTGAAGCATATATTATTTAAACTTACCAATTTTTTTAAATTTAATTATATAATTTAAACTAATATGTAATATTTAAAAATAAAAACGACATGTTTAAAATACCTATTTTCTATTGCATTGTCCAGCCTCATTTTTTTAGGACATCATTGAGAGATCCGTCTCGACCTGGAGTATACTGATAAGTGTCCTACATTTTTAGATTGCATTTTGCGTTGCGTCCATCGTCTCTCGCTGCTTCCTGCTATGGCCAGTGTTTTTAACGTATAGTGCAGTTTCTTTCAAATGATTGTGTCGTCTTATATTCATTATTGCTCAGTCTTCTGTGATTTTAAGAAGGTCAATTCATGATGTGCTGTTGAAAATAACCTTTTTGTGTGTACTTTTTAACTTAACTGAATTTATTACAACAATTGCCTAATTAATATTCTGCAGTGTCGTTGGTTATATTACGATTTTTCGTGGTACATATAAATTGATTAGTCAATTGTTTGTAGTTAAAATCTTTCTTATAACTGTTAGTGACTTAATGTAATAGAACATTTAAATTTACCACATAAAAATATAAATTTAATGTTCCAGTAATTTTATTTATTGGAATTCGTCACTTTTTAAAGCTTGTCGAAATGTGTAGGATTAACCATTTTATTTCCTTACATAAATTAATTGCTTTTAGAATATTCATCTTCATTTTTATGTCTTGTTTATGTACTATTATTGCCTTGTATTTAACTTTTACTAAATTTAAAAGTGACAAATTTCAACATTGAATTTGTTTGAATTGTTTTTTATTTTAAAGAAAGGATTCTTGTTTAATGAATAACGTGTGCATATCATGTGCTGATAAAATCAAAATATATTGTTTGAATTTGATGAAAAGTGTTGAATTTATTAGGTTGAGAACAACTGTTGATTAAAAATAGATTCCGTCTTTGTTTTTAATAAATATCGAATTAGATTTTTTTTTTATAACTAAAAGCGTTTTATCTTAAATTTAAAATTTGCTTGAGTTTTCAAAAATCCTTTCTTTAGTAATATTGTTTTTTGTGTGGCAAAATTATATGTATATGTGTTTGACTTCAGCATTTTTAGAACAAAAAGGAAATGTATGTTTTATGTGATACTCCTAATGTCAAAAGTGTATCATATTCACTAATGCAGGCAGCAGCGAGAGAATCATTCGGTTCTTCGCTCCCATAGGTATTTTGTTTTCGAAGAAATGCTCAAAATGTGTTTTAATGTTCGATCTTTCACTGAGAACGTTTCATAGGCGTTTATTACTCTTGCCATTTGCTTGTACAGATTTTATGAGTCGTAAAAGAAGTCATCGTTACAAAATCCTCCAGGTCGAAAAAACAAACAACAAATTATTGTACAGCTCTATTTGAATACGCCGTGTTCGCGTTATTAAAAAAAATGACTGTCAAGTTTACCGTGAGAAGAACTCCAATTTTTATCAAAAATTCTGATTTCTGTTGAATCAGCGGACACGGCGGAAATAACAATCTGCAAAAGTGGACTTGCAGAGTACTGGTCAGCAGTGGTCAGTCCATTTGTACAGTGTCCCCCATACCCTTCATGTACAGTCCCCTGTTTGTTGCCCCCCTTCTGTTATGCGGCATTTCTTTTGTTCACCCCCATGTGCTGTAGTATAATGAATGGTCTGTGAATATTGAGCGATTACGTCAACACTCAAGTCACTGACGGAAATAAATATTTTGACTTTTTGTTACTGTGTTGTGTGCGTTTTCTTTATTTCAGGTGCGTAGACACGATTTATTCGACACAACAAATCCATACATATTTCCCATATAAAGAATCAATTACTTTAGGCATATTAAATAACTTTAAAATATAATTTAAGATTAGGTGTCTTACAACTCTCTGAACACCAATTTTTAAATTCTTCAAAAATTTATTGATATTCCTTTCAAAATAGCGAGAAAAATAATTTCATTTGTACAGTAACTTTTATTGCTATACACTAAAATTTTAATACAATTAAAAAATATAAGCATTTTTTTATAAAAATAATCAAAGTATTGTCGCGAACTCTTCCGTTCGCGTTAATTGTGGTTTTTAATGGCGCAAGAGCCAATTTTGGCTAAGTTGTGCCAAACGCTTGTTTAAGCATTAAACCAACGGGGTTAGTCAAAACAAACATTACCACTTAACAAAATGAAAGCCAGATTAGCATATCAAAAACACACAATGTAGTGTTTTAAAAAAGAAAGAAAAACAACGTATGTCATTAACAATAAATAAGAAATGAACAAAATTCAAACAAAAGAAGTCTGAAAATTTATTAACATACAATTACAAACATATCAATTAAAAATTACATACAATTACGCAACAATAGATTTAATTAAATGCAACTGTTTTCTAGACGTGAAAAGGGAAAATTGAATGACAAGAAAGAGGGTTGAAAATAGAGTAGGATCACTAGGGTACCCCGCGTTCGTGAAACCCGTGTTTACCAAAGACGGTAAACCCCTTGGGAAGAGGAAAAGATCACTAAGACACCTCGGGTTTGTGACATCTATACTCACCTAAAGAAGGTGAGCCCCCGAAGCGAGCGTTAATGTAAGATGCAACCGAAGGAAGAGATACATCTAAAACTCAACAACCTTTCTTCCAATAAATTCCAACTATAATAAGGTTATAGATAAGTAGTACGAGAGAGTTAGACCTGATTATTAATAATTATTAGAAATGCAGATACACGGGCTATATATCTTCTTTAGACACTGATAAATGAGGCTATATATGCGGACACGTGGGTAATTCAAAATACTATTTTCACAGATATTACTCAAACTTGCATTACAGCTTAATTCTATCATCCTCCTCAAATTCGATTCACTTATTTTCAAATAGCTACTTTCATTTACATAAGTTGTGGTTCCTTTACAGAAAGAGGTTCTCAAATCAAACAAAATCCTTTAAAAGTATTTCTCCTTTATAATTAGTAGAAAGCAGGATGGTTTTCCGTCTAGGCACGTGCCTTGGGCACAAAAGATTTTCAGGGCGCGAAGAAGAGAAAAAATTCAAATTACAGCGAACATACCGCCGCTTAGCGAATCGTGAGAGAAGCATTTCTGCTCTCAAGAGAGTAGAGACTGAAATGAGATCTACTATGAAAAATGAAACTCTTAACAGTTTGATGTTGCTATGCACTCAAAATGATATTGCAATAAAAATTGATTACAATGAAGTTATTAATTAATGATTTTTCGGTAAAAAATTATTCGTTTTTCAAAGAAACCCTTCGTTGTACCATTGCTGATTTCAGGCCCTGAGTGCAGAAGATCTACAGGCCTATTTGGCACTGGAGGATCGCGATATATAACCAGAAAATTTGGTTAAGTCCAGGTTATCCGGGCCCCTGTGCACACGCCCCAAGCACCCAATGGATAAACGGCACTGCGTTGTACAAAGACAGTGACTTAACAAAGAATAAGGATGTCGAAAAGTAGCGATGTAAAGCGATGAAAAAGGTGATAATTAACTAGTTGAATACAGTCCATACAATAATGTATAATCTACAGGCTAATTACAAACGATTTAATTAATTTACTGTACTAATTTACGAAAGGGTGGGTGATCCGTGATGCCATAAAGTAAGAAAGAAACAAGAGTGGCCAAACCATACCACTATCCTTTCCTTACGACTGTCAGTCCATAATACAGGTCCATATGTGGTGGATAATGGAAAGACTATCCAAACAGCAAAAACAAGAAAAAAGAGAGAGAGGCTCCCCCCCCCCCAAAAATTTGAAATACTTCCAAGATATTAATGCAGTTTTTCTTTAATTTTTGTGTTTATATACTAGGATTAAAAAAATATATTTAGGTATGATTTTAGAGACGGAATTTCGAATATAATCTACTGGCTGAATATTTTCTGCAGAAGTCCGAATTATTTTACTAATACAAGTATTATAAAAATCGATTTTTTTAAAACTTTTGATCATTATCGTTATGCAGCGCATCGTGTTTTATATAAATATTTAAAAATGCAAACTTTTATAATAACACACACACATAAGTGTCTTCATTATCTCAATAATAATTTCGAAAAGCATGTAGTCAAACATTTAATCGTTATTAAAGCTGAACACAAAATGTTGACTCAGCAGGAGGATGAGTGCATGTCGCTTAGCAAAAGTTCGAGAAGAATTCGGAATATTCCAAGTATTTAAACAGTTGGAGAAAGAAAAAAACTAACTAAAAACCTTTTACAGAAGTTTCAGTAATATCTCAATTTAGTGATTTGTTAAATTAATTTTAAGGGATGTTCAAGAAATGATTGTAAATATAAGTGTAGGGTAAATTTGTTAATGATGTTATTTCAAGGAATGGAAAAGAGCTGGAAAATAATTAATAAAGATATACGTAAACAGCGCAACTACCTCAAACAAATTCGGAAATTTAAATTCAATTTTTGTATATAAAAAAAGAGTGTTTGATTCTTTGAGAAAGGAAATTCAAATGTTGAAAATGATTCGAATTATAGACAGATTCTTACTACTCTGTTACATATACTAAAAATGATTTTGCAATTTAAGGTAATTTATAAATTACATTACATTAAAAATTCTTGTACTAAAATAATTTAGATAATATTCAAATAAGGATTACAGCTTGGTAGGGGGATAAATAAAATTTACAATCATCCTTATTCTCGAGGGGTAGGGGGAACTGTCCAACGATTTCATATAAACCAATGGTCTTCAAACTTTATCGATTCACAGACCCCTTAAAATTATAAGGAGTTTCCGAGGGACCCCATGCAAAAAAGCCTTAGTGGAATATAGCCTTAGAATACTATATTTTTTAACAAAATTTTTTAATGCTGTATATTAATGTAATTTGTGCTTATTAAGTCATATTCCAGGTCTCTCATAGCATGATGTTTTATGACTAGGATTTTTTTTACATAAACTATTGAAGTTTGGATGTATTTATTGAATCTACCTACAGTCGCATTTCATATTCTGCATTACTTTGCTTCTATATCTTGCTTTTATTGCTACATACTTTGAGAAATACTTCAAACTTAAGGTATCCTACTACCCTAAAATTATGAATTTTGCCAAGAATTGACAATTTTTTTTTATGATTTTACTTTATAGGCCATCATATTAGCTTTATAAAAAATACCAAGTTTATTATTTTCCGTTCACTAGAACAAAAACTACAGGTGTTTTAGTAAAAGCAGATGCCATTACCTGAAGCAAGATGTCATACTTTAAAGCGCTTTTTACTCGAAATGTGATTTTTTGAAAATGTTCAAACGGGAACAGCGATTGCTTAAAAAGTTTTGAAAATAATAAACTGAAATTTTTTGTGTATGTTCTGTATTATAGTAAAAGTGTTTTAACCTTCAGATTTATCAATCACTGTTTTATTACAAAATTACAGTCCTTTTATGTTAGTATAATCCCTGTTTTTTAAGCCATTTCACATAATAACTAAGATAAAGTGCTCTAGTTTTTGTAAAAGTTTAAATATCTCTGATGCTGAAGGTCATTTCAAAAATGAATAACATACATAGCAACACATTAGAATTGAAAATTTGTTCATAAACTTTTAATACAGAATAGGCCCCATTTATGTTATTTTTTTGTAAATTTTTACCCATTTTAGTAATAATTTCTTTTTCTCTTCTTAATTTTAACATATTTTTCTCAAAATGTACTAAACAAATTTTAAAACAACAAAAAAAATACCCATACCTCCATTTTTTTTTTTAAAAAAATTGTTGCAAGTAGTCGGATACTTTTAAGTACATTGTGCAGAATGGCATTAAATGTTTATTACTGCGCATGTGAAACTTCTGCAAATTTTCAACTTAAAATTTAGTAGCTGTTCCTGCTTAAATTTAGACTAACATCGAATCTGTTGATATGTCGATAAATTGTTCCTTCATTGGCAAGCCTTCTGTTTTATCCATTCATGCTTAAATCACTTGACTTTTATGAAATTTTAAGATTTTATTTCATCCCTAAAATAAATATTTTTATAAGCAAACAGCTTTTAAGAATTCACTCTTTTATAAAATTTTACTAACATTTTGACGCTTTGAATAAGCAAATATTAATCACGTAAACCCTATTAAAATTCCGAGAAACCCTAGGGATCCGTGGAACTCGGGTTAAAGACCTTTGATATAAAAAAAGAATACAGTTGATTCTAAATGCCCAGTCGCAAATTTCTCAGATTCAAATTTTTTTTAATCAGAATCACAGGGGAAATTACTAATATACGCTTTAACGAAAAGACATATCTACAAGAAAAGTTGGAATTACTTGATTGATCCCTACAGTTCTCGCTAATTTCAGCGTAATTCAGTCAACGGTAGCCATCATGGGCTTTAAAAACAACAGATGTCCACCAATAAAATAATTTATATTTAATATATTTATGGAAGAGTTTGATAAAAAAAAAACTGGTGCAATATTACCACATCTCATCTTACTTCATCATTAAACAAGTTAGTATTATAAAAACAACTTTTAAGTGACTCATCCGAGTTTCATGTGTGGACTATTTAGCAATTAATCTGAGCTAATTTCTGGAAATGTTAATCAAAACTTGTTCAGAATTCCTCGTATCCGCTTATCGTATTATATATAGGCAGTAGTCTTTCCGAATTGTTATATATATATTTGTCAAAAATAAAGACTGTTATTTTAAATCTCCTAATCAATATTTGATGGATGGTAGATGCAGTAAAATTATTTCAATCTAACCAATTATTTACTTAACTAACAACTAATTTTTATAATAGCAACATTACACAAATTTTGAATTTTATTTGAAAAATAAATATCAATTTATTTATAAGGAATAAACAAGTCAGATGGACAACACATAGCATCCTCCTTCATGTAATACTGTTTTGAACTAATCTTAGAAAATACTTGGGTTACTTATAAATATATTTACGGTATAAATATATATACGAATACTAGAATAGGCATAAAAATACATTTAGACGTCTCAGGACACTTAACAGATATCCTTGCACTCGATAAAAACGTCCTTCTTCAAACCTATGTAACTTAGCAATAAAACAAAACAATCATTTGAAACTTTTACCACATGATAATCATATATATTTACATTATTTCTCAAATTTTCAGAGAATTTCAGAAAAAATTTAAATAGTTATAAAAAAATATGAATTGGACAATTTTTCAAAAATATGAAAGTCAGTACAAAATTACTTTTAACTTGGTAATAAAAATGTTCACTTTTGAAGTTATGCTAACTTTTAAGAAATTTAGAGAAAAAAATATTTTTAAATAAAATTATAACGGAAATTTTAAAATTTTAAGAACAAAAAATAAATTCAAATTCAAATAAAAAATTCTATTAATTTTTTTTTTTTGAAAATTGTCGTATAAGTTATGAAGAGCTTTATTTTGAACACATGTATGAAATTTCAAATTGATATAAATAGTTTCTGAGAAGTCCTGCGCGCCAGCTAAATTTTTTTGTTTTGAGAAAAACGAAGTTAAAGATAAGAAAGACATAGGGTTATTGTTTAAGTTTCACTATTTCTCAATAACTTCGGAAGTTTTCACAGTATCAACAAAATTTTAATATCAAAATGCTGAGGCTTTAACATATATTTTTTTTTTCAAAAAATTCAAAAATTTGCAACTTAAGAGTCCTTAGACCCCATAAAGTAGATTTCCTTCATTGATTATTCATAAAATCTTAGACCCTTGAATTTAATGAATAGATATAATATGACATGTGGATGAACAGAATATAATTCCTCATATAAAATTTTTTTGTCGATTTCCTTATCTCTTTCCATAGTTATTTTACTCACCGTAAAAATAAAAAATAGAAGTACAAGATAAATTAAGAAAAAAAATTATTATTATACTCATTCAAATCGGAAACTCTTGTATATTTTCTATCCGTACTCTTTTAAAAACTAATATATATATATATATATATATATATATCTTTCCCAGATGAAAGATAAACTTCTCAATTAAAAATACAGATTTATAAAGTGAAAATACAACAGTTAGAGTATTTGTCCGTTGACCAATTTGGCCAAATCAAAAGACATTGCCAAATGTTATTGTTATAATTATTGTATTCGAACATGCTTGTGGAAATGGTTTTCACTATTGGCTGTATCGCAGTATTTGGCGACAATGAAATTATTCGGTGGTATAATACGTAACTAAGAGGGGGGGGGGGGGTAAGGATTTTTGTAAATACTTCATGTAAGAATTTGAAATAAGTCTTGTTCTTTTTTATCCGACATGTTATATTATTTTCATTTAAACATACTAATGTGGGTTTCAATGGCTTAAAGGTATCGTGTCCGGTTCGAAAGCCTGTGGTTGTGGGTTCGACCCTGGCTCGAGTCGACAGATTTTTTGGATGCGAAAATAGTTAGGCACACATGTCATATGATTAAGTGGCATGTAAAAGATCCTTTGAGTATCAATTTGACTCTGGCACTCTCGACAAAATTAAACCATTGCAATATTTAGCATTCGATGAGAGCTTGAATTAAAAAATTAATTTAATCGTCCAAATTTGGTAACGAGGCCGCCATGAAATGGCTCTCCCGTTTGGGGGTTTGCCGTGTCTTGTCTGAAAGGTTAAGTTGCTAATATGTAACCCCATTGGGGAAAAAACCATACTTACAAGTACTATTTGCGCAAGTATTTATATAAATCCTTTATGCAAATCATTTATTGGCTCTGACGTATTATCGCAACCGTATTGACGGCATTATTTGAAACGAAGCACATGATTGCCAATTCAGCACGTACGACATATACGAAATCGGGGTTGTCAACTTGGCGAGTTACCTTGAACGTTGAGATTGTTGCGATAGTATGTAAGTACTCGTTTATTTTTAAGCATATTTTTTACTAGAGCTTGGTTTACATACTCATTCAATTTTGGCGTCAGTTTCATATTTTCCAAAGGGTTGCAGTTTGGTAAAATTTTCCAGATTAATTAACTTATCCTCGAGAAACTGAAGGAGTAACCATTTTTATGCACGCCTCTCATTTTTTCTATACAGTATAATGTTTGAGAATTCAGTTTAAAATAAAATACATGTGGAATTTTAAAAAAATTCCTGCAAATATTAAAATTTAAAATATTTTTTTTATACTTTAACCCTTTTGCGGTTATCGTACCATAAATAATTCAGAGAAAATATAATTTCTTGATCCACAATAAGCCAAACAACTAGTGCTTTTTCTTAGAGATTTCTTTTCAGATTACAGTTCATAATATGATGTTATGATTCAGATGTATTACTAAACTTCATTTTAATTCTGATATTTAAATTTAACAGCAGTTAAATTTTTTTGGGTACTTTTCCGTTTCACCGGCGTAAGCGATTAAATCGCCAAAAAGAATACAACCGACGCCAAATGCAATATTTCTGATGGTTACCTTTTACCATCGCCTTTTCAAAACAATTCGTGGTATTTTCTTATCAGTAACGTCTTCTTCATAATACATCAAAAGTAAATGAAAAACCAATGAGAACTAACATTTATACCACTTTTTTATGTGCATTTTGTGTGTTATCTCCAACAAAGCTTATTTGATATGGCGAAACGGAAAAGTACTTTTTTTATTATCATTATTAAACAGAAGCATGCACATAGCGCAGTATAAAGAGATATAGATCTTTCTACAGTATATTATTAATTCATATTATATCGCTTTTATTCAATTTTGGTATTATTTTATGAAATTCGTCACTATAAAACAATTGTAAAATTTTCAATTAAATAATTCCGCAAAATGTAGCCAATACAGGAAGTAATTCCTATTCTATCACTATTCACGTAGTTACTACAGTATTTTTACCTCACTTTTTTTTTCCGGGAATTTTTTTTTCGCAATAAAAGGCTTAATTTCGTGAAAGCTCAGATCTGAAAGAGGGATTAAACGTAAACCTTCTGTTAAAATTTTGCTTTCTTTGCAAACACAGAGTTTTTGTTTTTAAATTAACCCCTTACTAATGGAAAGATAATCTTTGATCATACAACCCGGAGAAAAACAAAACATTTTAGTTAATTATGATGGAAAAAGATCAGGCCTTGCTTTTATTGCATTTCGTTATTAATTTGCTTTCTATATTTTTATCTATTAAAAATTAGTTTTACTGGGAATAGTTTGATATTTTTACCTTTTTAAGGAGAATAAACTGTATCTTTTATAAAAGGAAGTTGAAAAAGAAAAATGCATTTTATGACTTAGGTTTTAAATATTAATTTTAAAAAAAATTCGAATGTTTATAAAATTATGTAGAAGGTTTGCTTCATTCATGTTTCAAAGTTTGCTTTTTCCTTTTTATAATCTTTAGTTCAAAAAGATATAGATGCATAAAATTTTCATCATTTTTTCTTTCACTTGTTACTGTAATTTTTTTTTTTTTGTTGATAATTTTATTTCGACATATATCTATTAAATCCTGCATAACGGTTCTTCATTGCTTTAGTAAAATAATAATTTACTTGTAAATAGCCTACTTTTATCGCTTAAAAAAATTGTAGATAGAGACGGGTGTAATTTTCACATATAAACACATTCAAATCCTAATCATGTCACATTAATGTTATGATTCAGTTTTTTTTTTTCAAATATAAAAGACAGTTATGTATAAAATAACCCAATATAATATTCACAAACGGTTGCGTACACTTATATTTTGCCGTTGAAGCTACATTATTAATAATCTTAAGTATACATTTGAAAGTGAAATGCATTTATACTGCAAACTTATACACATATTTTAATAGTCAATATATTACAGAAATATATTGACTGTTTATTTATACTCAATACATTCAATATTTAAGGAATGTATATGTAGATATTTTTAAAAAATGTATTTTGAATTGATCCTAAATGGTAGAGTTTTTTTTAATTAATTTTCTTCCATACGACGATAAATTCAGGTTGTTCCAAAGGATGAGTTTTAAATATTGTAATAAATAAGGAACACGAAATAAATTGCATAAGTTTAAGGAATATTTTGTACATTTAAAATGCATTTTGATGTAAATGGCGGGTGTTCGTAAAATATACTTTGTAAATTACCACAAACAATGACTAAAAATAAAATACTTTAAAATTTAATATAAATGTTAAATCATTTTATTGTTTCAAAATAGCATTTTTACAACTGAAGTGAATTTTTAGAACAAACTTAAATTCAGTAGTTAGAGAAATGAAGTTTTAGCTGAAAAATATAATTAAATTAATTTTTTACATACAATTTTTCAAATTCTTTTGCACTTTTTACTAATACTATGAAACATTCAAATGATTTTTTTAAAATTAAATTCTGTACTTCATTTGTAACATATACAAAAAAATTATATAAAAATGGAATTTTTGCACGGTAGTGTTATTAAATTAAAAGGTGAGAAAATTTAATTAAATGTTTATGCAGTTAATCAGTATTTTTCTTTTATCATTTTAAATAAATAAATTTTTGATACAAATATTTTTTTTATGAAGTTTTATTTCCACGAGAAATTAAATTGATGCTATTACTCGTATAAACATTTCCAAACTTAGTAACTATTTTGCTAATCTTGCTCTATTTTTCTTCCAATTAGTATACATCCAGTTCTGAGTTACGCAAAATTTATTCCCAACCCCGAAATATAAAAATAATTTAATAACCTTCGGAAAAGTTCTTAAAAACTATTACAAACTTTATGCTGTCAATTTCACTTCCAATATTCACCCACGGCCCACATATTAGCACAACTCTCGAACGACCTACACTCCACACCATATCGTCACACGGTTGTGGAAATTTTTAAGAACTGAAATTCAAGGAGGGAGGGGGGGGGTCACGTGACTCCTCGGTCACCACTAGCCTATATTTATCCATCGCGCCTGAGAACTTTAATAACCAGCTTCGGAGTCGAGAAACAAATTCGATTTTTTGAAGTAAAAAAAATTGAAAAACTGTTCCTAACTTTGGGGCTAGAGGGACAGAATTGGATATATATATGAACGAAGAAGAATTTTTTTTTCTCTTCTTCAAACACCCCCTATACTTTTCGTACCAGATTAGCGTGTATAAAGTTACGTACTTAAGGCAGATGGATATTACAGAATGTCAATGACTACTCCTCGTCCGTTCTTCGTCATTAGGTGGGTAATTATTTTACCAATATAGGCGAAAGCATAATGCCTTCGGGTTTGGATAAGAGGGGAGAAAAAAAGTGACGAACTATTGGCGCATGAGGATTTTGGGGGTTGCGCTGTGAGGGATCTTGTAGAAATGCTGGGATGCCCTTAGATTTATGGTAGGGTAATTAGTGTTCTTGGGAAACGCAGTGGCGAGTTAAGAGGCATTTGGTGGCCGCAGAAAAATCCGAGAGAACAAATGAATGAAGTATTGGAAATCTGCTTGACGTGGTTCTTGTACACTCAGGGCTTACTCTTCCTCATTTTGAGGTATATTGCATTATTTTTTAAAACTTTTTTTGAGTGTTTTACTTAAATGTAGTGAATAGTTCAATATAGTTTCAATACAGAGTCAATAGCGTACATAATCCTCTTTTATAGAGGGAAGGATTACATTCTAAAAAACATGTAGACAAAAGCGCCAAGGGGTAACCTCTATGGTAAAAATTAAAAATCTGTTGGTCTATGGCAGGAGTGGCCAACCCGCGGCACGTGTGCCACAGTTTGGCACGGCGGAGTTGTAAGAGTGGCACACAGTAGCGCACACAAAAATTTTCCAAGGTCGAAAGTCCCCCAACTCGTATCATACCTCAACACAGCACCAATTGATTCTTCTGATTTTAACAAAAAACAGTAAAAAATATATTTTGAATCAATATTTAGCATTAATTGATAAAATAAATTGTAAATTACAAGTACTTAATTAAGTTTTACGTTACACACACAGAGACATATAATCTATATATATATAAAGGAGAAAAGCGACTCACTGACTGACTAATCACGATATCTCAGGAACTATTCAACCTACAGACTTGAAATTTGGTAGACATGTTCCTTTCATAGAGTAGACATCAGCTAAGAACGCATTTTCCGAAATACGAAACGCAAGGGGCTTTACGGGGGTTAAGGGGCGTTATAAATAATTGTTTCCATGTTTACACTACTCAATGTACAATTTTGAAATTGGGTTAGCAGATTCCTTTCATACAGTAGAGATCCACTACAAAATGAGTTTGGTGAAAATAGACCCCAAGTGGCGTTTCAGGGCCTTAGGGGGCGTTATAGATAATTATTTTCATTTTTCAACTATTTAACGCACTGTCTTTAAATTTGATAAATAGATTCTTTTCGTAGAATAATGATCAGTTACAAAACGGGTTTTGTGAAAACAGACTTCTAAGTGGCGTTGCGGGGGATTAAGGGGCGTAATAGATAAATATATCCGTTTTTAAACTACTTCACCTACCTGCTTGAAAATTGGTAGGTAAGTTTCTTTCATGGAGTAAATATCCGCTACAAAATGAGTTTTTAAAAAATTGACCCCCAAGGGGTGTTGCGGGGTTGGGGCGTTATAAATTCCGATTTTTTAACTATTAGACGTACAGTCTTGAAATTTCGTAAGCAGATTCCTCTCATAGGGTAGAGACACGCTACAAAATGGGTTTCGTGAAAATTGCCCCCAAGTGGCGTTGCGGGACTTAAGGGGCGTTATAGATAATTATTTCCATTTTTAAACTATTAGACGCGCAGTCTTTATATTTTATAAATAGATTTCTTTCATAGAGTAGAGATCAGCTATAAGAAGGTTTTGTGAAAACAGACCTCTAAGTGGCGTTGCGGGGGATTAAGTGGCGTAATAGATAAATATTTTCGTTTTTAAACTACTTGACCTACCTGCTTGAAAATTGGTAGAAATGTTTCTTTCATGGAGTACATATCCGTTACAAAACGGGTTTGGGGAAAATTGACATCCAAGGGGTGTTGTGGGGGGTTAGGGGCAGATATAAGTAATTATTTCTATTTTTAAACTATTAGACGCACAGTCTTGAAATTTGGTGAGCAGATTCCTCTCATAGGATAGAGATACACTACAAAATGTGTTTTGTGAAAATAGACTCCTAGATGGCGTTGCGGGGGTTCAAGGGGCGGTATTGATAAATTTTTTTTGCATTTTTTAATTTATTGGGCGCACAAATTTTGCTAAGCAGATTCCTTTCATAGAGTGCAATTCCCCTACAAAATGGGTTTTGTGAAAATAGACCCGAAGTGGCGTCGCGGGGGCTCAAGTCGCGTTATAGACAATTATCCCCATTTTTAAACTATTAGACGTACAGTCTTGAAATTTGATAAGCAGATTCCTTTCGTAGAGAACTGCTACAAAATGGGTTTTGCGAATATCAACTACTAAGTTTAATTTCGGGAGATTAAGAGGCGTAATCGATAAATATTTCCATTTTTAAACTATCTGATCATCCTGCTTGAAAATTGGTAGGCATGTTCCTTTCATGGAATAAAATTCCTCTAACAAAGAGTAAAACGAAAATTGACCCCCAAGGATGGTTGCGAGGGGTAAAGAGGAGTTACAGAAACAATTCCTGTTTTTAATTGTTAGACCCATATAGAAATTTTTTAAGCATGTTTCTTTTGTTGAATATGGATGCACTAAGAATGTATTTTAAGTAAATCAAGTTCTGCGAAGGGGTGCAGGGGTTACTGGGACGTATTGACACAAAAAAATCCTTTTTTCGAGCTACAAGGACTATAATAATGAAATTTGGTTTGCATTTTTCTTTTGTTGAATTGAAATCCGCTAAGAGAGGTTATTTTGGAAAACGGCTCTCAACACGGGATTACGGGGATATTGATAGTAAAACTTTTGTTTTTTCTGTTTGATTTAGACTTGAAATTTGGCTTGCATGTTCAATTTACGGAGTAGAGATCCACCGCGAAAATTGGTTTTGCGGGAATCCACTTGGTTTTTGGGTTACGAAAGAGCAAACATCATTCTATACTTCAATTTTAGAGATTTTTAGAAAATACAAATTAGATGAGTTCTGCCCTTTTTATTTATCATAAGGTGACAGTTACAGGTCTAAGTATATTTTTCAATGCAATCGAATTCTTAATGCTAGGACTTAGATATCAATAATTTATACATATATATAAGCAGTAAAAATTTATAAAACATCATGAAATACCCAGCGAAGCGGGCGGGTAACAGCTAGTATATATATATATATATATATATATGTGTGTGTGTCGTGGTTTTTCGAGTGAACATCAAGACATTTTGTTTGGACTCTTTTTTTTCATGAAATCACTTTGGAATCTGATTACCAAGAGAGAGAGACGGACACGTGTTAAAAATCTGAATAGGCGGCCCCTTCAAAAGCCATATGTTCTTCAAATACACTTCTTATTGAAGAGATATACTTGAGAATTTAAGCATGACATATTAGGCAATAAAAATTAATGGTCGGAGCGGCAAACTTCTGATAAAGCCATGTGTTCTTCATTCCCGAACTGGATAATAAATTTAGTACTTGAAGATGTAACGGGAAAATAAAAGTTAGAAGTGGTCTAGGGTTTAATTTTAGATCTAATTTAATTATCCTTACATATATATATATATATAGGATTATCATCAATCAAAAAAACTCAATAGTTTTTGGGGTGGGTCCGGACTCCTAGGACCCCCCCCCCCTTGTTTGCGCCACTGGTGGCATGCTAAGACCTATTGAAAAATTTGAAAAAATAACAATAAATACAAATTTTTTCACAATTTTATTGAAATGGGGTTATATATATTATTAGTCAAAGTAAAACCCCTTAAAATTTGGATCAGCCTATTTGTGAATGAATATTTCCTATTGTGTGAATATATTAAAAATAAAATCTCTCAAAACTATCTGATATACATGAAAAACAACTTATCGTAAAATACGGCGTATAACGCGCACTTTTAACACAAAAAATGAGACTGAAATTTATAAAGTGCGTGTTATGCGTCTAGTATTAAAAATGATAGCATCAGAAATAATAAAAGACATGAGCAAAAGCAAAATTAAACTTCTTGATCGGAATACTATATATTTCAAAGAAATGACATACCTAATGAAGTTAAAGGGTTCTGATTCTAACAGTATACATTTTTTTCAAAATCCTGGGATAATAACTTGTATGAATGACTAAGAACTCTAAGAACACTTAAATTGCAAATATTTCAATTTTTTGAAAAAATACATGTTAAAGCCTCAACATTTCTGAGCATTTTGATACCAAATTTTTGTTGATACTTTAAAAACTTCTGAAGTTATTGAGAAATAACTAGTTAAAAATTTAAACAAAAACCCTATGTATTTTTTATCTTTATCTTCATTTTTCTCAAGCAACAAATTTTAGTTTGCGCGCAGGATTTCTCAAAAACTATTTGTGATATCAATTTGAAATTTCATACACGTGTTCAAAATAAGGCTCTTCAAAACTTATACAACAATTTTCAAAAAAAATTTAATAACATTTTTTTATTTGAATTTTAATTTATTTTTTTCTTAAAATTTTAAAATTTTCGTTATAATTGTATTTAAAAAATATTTTTTTTTCTCTAAATTTCTTTAAAAAGTTAGTATAACTTCTAAAGTAAACATTTTTATAACAAATAAAATTAATTTTGTAAATTTTGATCAATTTCGTACTTTAGAATCCTGCGCGATGTAAAATACTAATTTTCATTTTTTTATAAAAAAAATCGTTCGAATTTTTATTTTTTTATAACTTTTTTAATTTTTTCTCAAATTTTCTGAAAATTTAAGAAATAATGTAAATATATATGATTATCCTGTGATAAAAATTTCAAATGATTGTTTTGTTTTATTGCTAAGTTACATTGTTTTGAAGAAGGATAATTTTTTCGAGTGCACAGATATATGTTAAGGGTCCTGAGACGCCTTACATATGAACATTGTACATGCATACTTCTGGTTGCTTTGTAGAAAAGGTGTGCGCGTTATACGGTGAATATACCTAAAAATTAAAAAATACAGCTGGAAAGTATGGATGCGTGCTATACACCGGATTTTGCAGTATCTTTGTTATTATATTCAAGATCTAATCCTAATATACATGATTGGGGGGGGGGGGGGAGTACAATTTCAAAAGCCCCATTAAATAAGTACTGATGGTTTAATAATTATTTTTTTTCAATGGGGCTGCGCATTGGTAGTTTAAACCTTTGCAGACCTAGAACATTCCCCAGGAGCTGGTATCACTTTTTAGCGCTACACCATATAGGCGATACCAATTAGAGCAAGCAATTTTGACGCCCAGTTTCCTCCACAGAGGGAGGCACCTGAGCTCTTGACGATGCGAACTGGTTCTAGGATTTAATTTTGCCGAGAGCATCCAAGCCAAATGGACACTCTAGGGATCTTTTAGATGCTTTATAATCATACGTCATGCCTGCTGTCGATTTTCTGCATCATGAAAATCCACCGACTTGGGCCGGGGTCGAACCCGCAACCTTGGGTGCAGAAGGCCAGCGACAAACCAACCACGCCACCCAGTCGGAAATAGTAAGTAAAATAAAGTAGAATCAAGTGTTTTAAATTATTTATTTTTATTTTATGCCAAACTGAACCTGTAAAAAGTTTATTAACAATGGAATCTAAGCAGTATTTTTGTCCTTTTTATTGTATTTTTTTTAAAATTATCACTACATAGACTTTCATTAAAAAATGGACTATTAGCATGAAAATCCCATAATAAGCTAATAAGTAGCAATTTTTTCGTCTTTAATGTTTGGAAAAATTGGAAGTGGCACGCATAATTTTTTTTATCAGATAGTGGCACTCTTCCCAAAAGGGTTGGCCAACCCTGGTCAATGGAGTGTTTGAACTCCCCCCCCCCGTTTTTTCTGTGTAAGTGCTTGGATATAATAGAACAATAAGAACGGAAATGTTTCAAAAGGAAATTCTGCAACAGTGATTCTCAATCTTTTGAGCCTGTTTTTAAGTAATTAAAAATCAGTAGAGAAACAGATTTTTAATGTTGTGAAAATTTCAATAAAACAGTAATAATCGGAGCCTCTATGGTATAATTTGTTTAAAAAAAAAAAAAAAGAGGAACGCTTAAGCAATGCTGATTCTTTAGGAAATAAATATTACTTTAATTTTTTTTATCATACTGCATAGCAACAAATATTTACTTAAGAATATTTTGGTACTTATGTACTATCGCAAGAACCGCCAACTCTATTAATAACTCGCCAAGTTGGCAACCCCGATTTCCTATGAGTCGTACGCGCTGAATTGGCAACCAGGTGCTTCATTTCATATAATGTCGCCAATAGGTTGCGATAATAAGAAAGTACCAACATTTTTTATGATATATATATATATACAAATAAATATTTATCTAATTAAAATGACAGCAAAAACACTTCGTTTTTTCCCCATGTAATTAAAATTTTGGTTATACAAAATGAGCAACTTTAATTTTAAAAAAAAAATATATAAATATGGTAGATTATATTTCCATACCTGTCAAATGAAAGTTAACTAAAAATGCCTTAATCCCCAAATAACTATCTCCCCTAACCTCTTGTCATGTCATTCAAATACCCTATTTCCCTATAGGAATCAATATTTGCGAATAGCGGCCACCAACGACATTGCACTCCCTTTTCTATAAGAAGCAGGGGCGTCCTGTCACGAAAGGAAGCCCCGGGATTATGGGGCGCATTACCTCATAATCGCATGCCGAACCGAGAAGGACTTTCCACGAAAGTTAAGACCAACTTTTCCTCGGCTTCCAAAAGGGACAATTATAGGACGAATTAAATAGGCCCTCTGCCTTGCACGAAAGGGGTGGGGGGAGGGTTCTCGAAGTGTAGGGGTGAAGCTGCAAGGCGATAATTATCGATTAAGTGATTGTCGTTTGGTACTCAGTCGAGAAGAACCATGACGTCATATGATGGAAGTGAAATGAAAAAAAAGAATTAATTCTTAGAGTTGATGGGGAATTTATTTCATCTCAAGGGTCCGGATGATTTGTATAGAAGGAAATATATAGATATATATTTTTTTTTCTTGGTGAATTTTTGGATCGTCTTAAATTCATATATTTCGGTAGAATGAATATTGGAAAACGGTTCGAGGTGGGATTTAAGTGGAAAAGTTTTTAATTTCTGTGATGGCATTTTTTGAATTTTTTTTCTCCCTCTTCCACTTTAGTATTTTTTCCCCTCACATCCCCATTCTGTAAAATGGCTATCAAATATTTCAGACTCCTTAGACGATTAAATGCTAAGAAGAGGGTGGAATTATATCGAGTTTTGTAAAAAAAAAATGAAAGAGTGCGATGGATGATGGAAAAATTCAATATACAACTTTTAAAATTGAAAGTGCTGAAATTGGATTGCCATCGATAATGTGTAATGCTTTCTTTCTCCCTTAAATTGAGAAACTGGGTTTAATTGAAGATAGAAGATAGATTTCTGTGAAAGTTAAAATTTGCTTTATCGTATGAGAATTTTTATGCAGTTAGATTTGTCTGGGTATTTTTGCAATTATATTCCGACGCCATTTTTTTAGGCACTAGCCAATTAATTCAAAGTTGTTAAACATCTAATTTGTTAAAGTTGTTAAGCAACCAATTAAGGTGTCCGACTACCCTAAAACTGTCAACTTTGCTAAAATTGACAAAAAAAATTTTTTATGATTTTACTTTATAGACCGTTTTATTGGCTTTATAAAAATACCAAGTTTATTATTTTCCTTTCACTAGAACAAAAACTACAAGTGTTTTTGTAAAAGCAGATGCCATTACTTTAAGCAAGATGTCATACTTTAAAACGCGTTTTACTCGAAATGTATTTTTTTTTAAAATGCTCAAACGGGGACAGCGATTGCTAAAAAAGTTTTGAACATAATTAACTGAAATTTTTTGTGTATGTTCTGTAAAATACTAGAAGTATTTTAACCTTCAGATTTTTTAATCACTGTTTTATTACAAAATTTACAGTCTCTTATGTGAATGTAATCACTGTTTGTTTTAAGCAATTTCCTATAATAACTAAAATAAAGTATTCTATTTTTTGTAAAAAATAAAGTATCTCTTATCCTGAAGGTCATTTCAAAAATGAATAACATAGCAACACATCAGCATTGAGAATTTGTTCATAAACTTTTGGTATAGAATGGGTCACGTTTATGTTATTTTTTGTCAATTTTTACCGGTTTTTGCCCATTTTAGAAATAATAATTTCTTTTACTCTTCTTAATTTTAGCATACTTTTCTTAAAATGTCGTAAACAAATCTAAAAACAGCAGGAAAAAATTCCAATATATCTATTTAAAAAGAAAAAAAATTGTCGTGAGTAGTCGTATACCTTAATTCAAGGTTGTTAAAAATCTCATTTATAAGCTCAGGAAGTAATTTTCAGATTGTAACAATCTAAGTCATAATCAATATTTTTGCCAATATTGCATTACACAAACTGCCTTTTATGTCTAATGATTTTGCAATACATTTGTTCTTTTAAGTTTTTTGAGAAAGAATTTACTCCTGACAGAAAAAAGTACAAAAGCACCTGAGAAATAGAAGTGCACCTGAGTTGACAACCTCCTTCCCTCCTTTTCTCCCCAAAATTCCACTCCACACCAACGGGAGGACTTTGAGCGTCGACAAATTTACCAGGAATCCCCTCCTGTACAAATTGGACCTAACAAACTGTCTGTTAACTATTAATATCAGTTGCAATAATTGACGTAGAAATTTATCAAAAAGGGAATTTGAAGGTTCTAAATATTTTAAGAAATTTTTAAATTTAAAATAATACATATAGTTTACAAATGTAAAATAATAAAAATAAATATATGCAAAATTATTTTATATACAAGGGGTGATCAAATGAAAAGGTACGAAACGTCACGGTGGGTACAAATATAGACTTTATTCAAAATATACACCATAGGCCTGAGCACAACGATCCCACTGATGAACAAGCCGCAGGATTCCTTGTTCCCAGAATTCCTGTGGCTGTGACGAGACCCAGTCCTTCACAGTGTCCTTGAGTACGTCGTCCGTGTAGAAGCGCTTTCCTTTCAGGTGTTTCTTCAGTGGACCAAACACATGGAAATCGCAGGGTGACATGTCCGGACTGTAGGACGGATGGTCCAACGTCTCCCATTGGAACTTGTCCAGTTCCATTTGTATGACTCTGGAGACGTGTGGACGCGCGTTATCATGGAGCAGAACCACACCCTCCGTGAGCAGCCCCGGTCTTTTGTTCTTGATGGACCTGCGTAGGCGTCGGAGTGTCTCACAGTACACATCGGAGTTAATGCTTTTTCTGTGCTCGAGTAATTCTGTGCTCGCATCATTTGGACGCCGCTTTTTATAAGAGCCTTTGCTCTCCTGCGCATGCGGGCACCCGCGCATGATCCGATCCCAGTCAGAGTCTCCAATGGCATCTCGAGATGTCTCGCTACATTCTCCCTTGGCGGAATATGCAAATATTTAACTGTTTCATTTTGATGTCGTTTCGTACCTTTTCATTTGATCACCCCTTGTAGATATATGCATATTATATTATTATTCTTATACATGTATATTTAATTATTTTATATGATTTTATCAAATATAAAATTATGCAATATTATCCAATTATTAAATCCTTACTAATATTATAAACGCGAAAGTTTGGATGTATGGATGTTTGTTACTCTTTCATGTAAAAACAACTGAATGGATTTTAATGAAACTTTACAATAATATAGCTTATACATCCGAATAACACATAGGCTATAATTTATAAAGATATTGCGTGAAGTGTCCAAAATATAGTGATAAATGTCAAGTAAGTCGGAAAAAATTCTGCCATCTGCAAGCTCTATTCTGGCCTGCGCTGTAAAAACCGTACGTATGTAATCACGTATACAAAAAAGCTCGCGACAGCCTATATCTATCTTTTATGTGTAAGCCATTATCGTCAAAAAATAGTCAACCATAAAAACAATAAAAATTGATAATTTATTTCAATTCACGTTTTTTTATGATTTTATTATTAACCGATCACTGTGAAAATTGGAAAATATATGTATTATTTTATGGAAAAGGTTTTTGTGCAATCCTTTTTGTTGTAGTTCCCCACCAGGTGGCGCTATAGCATATCAACTTCTGCACTGTTCAATCAATTGCCAAGTTGCCAACAGGGTCGCCAAAAATGATGCCAACTTGGCTCTATTGCCAACATTTCGCTATGTTTCCATTGAATCGCCATTATAATAAAAGGAACGACGTTGCTTGCGAATATTACAATTTTAACATAAAATAAATACAACAGAAAGTATTATTAACGTTTTACACATCCAGATATAAATTGTTTACACTATTTTAAGCGTTCATTACACAAAATTTATAACAATGTGTTACTTTTGCTGAGCAGAGATCAGCTGAGGAAGGTGTTTTCAAAAATAGACCCACAAGAGACTTACGGGGCGTTATAAATAAAAAAAATCCTTTTTATCAGCTATTAGATCTAAAGGCTTAAAATTTAACAAATATGTTTTTTTTTTGTTGTTGTTCAGCTAAGATATGCAGAAAGCTTTTTTTTTTGTTACATTTGCAATTCACGTAAAATTAACTCATAAAAAACTTCTTCATCCTTTATCCTATTGTTTAATTTTTTAATTCAGCATATCAGCTAGTGAATGCATATATATGTTACCGGCAAAGTATGAAATGCCGGCATTCTATAGAATGCCTAGGCATTCTATACAATGCCTGACGTTTTCAGGCAAAGTATGAAATACGAGAATTATTACATACTTTGCCTAGGCATTGTATAGAATGCCTAGGCATTCTATAGAATACCAAAAGCTATTTAGGCAAAGTATGAAATGATGTCCTGATAAGATTTTTTTTACCATATTTTTAAAAACTCGCTTTCTTGTATGTCTGTCCAGTTGGAAATTTGTAATTGATTTTAAACTAACTTTGCGATGAGCTAGAGACTTTAAATTTGGACCATAGCTCAAAATTGGATGAAATTCATGAAAATGTGAAAAAAGAAGGGGGAAAAAAACGAAAAGATGGAGTTTCATAATTTTAGTCCGCTATAAACATTATGAAACATTTAATTGAACATTATTTTTTTAATTCCAAGTATTATTATATAAGCCATGCATTATTTAAAAAATACAAATATTATACTAAAAAAATAATGAGTGCCATTAAAAAAATTTATTCAAAATACGTAAAAAAAAATGAAAGTTTGTGTGTAAGGAAATAAAGTATTGCATTCTTATTAAAGAGACTGGGCATCTTTTGAAATTTTTTTGATGTATTTAAACATTTTATTCCAGCATTTTATATAATGTTTTTATTCAAGAAAATAATACGAGATGAAATTTTGTACACATTTTTCACACAATTTTAAAAATTTGAAATTTTTAAAGAAAATACTCTTTTTGTATTTATTAATTTTTTGACCGGAATTTTTTCGTAACATTCCTAAGAATATTTTAAACAACTTTAGAGATCAATTTTACAATAACTTAATTAGCTTTGAAGAAAAAAATAAAATGTTGATGTGCATGCTAAAATTTTACGAAAAAGCCAAAATCTCTCTCCTACATTTTAATTTTTTTTAAAAAAGTATTAAGTTTACAGCAAAATTGATCCCTAAATTTTTAGCCTGGATTATTTATAAAACACAGGGGAAAAATCGAAGTGATTGATTAATAATTGTGGAAGGAGAAACAATTTGAATGAGAAAAAACACTGAACATTTATAATTCTAAGAAAATAATTATTATAAGTTTAAATAAACATAAAATACAACTTTAAAATTGTAGCTACATATTGTTCTTTAAAATAATCGCATTTTGATATTATTTCAACCCATATATTTTTTAAACGATCCCTTTTTTGAAAATATGCATTGCATAAGAAAACTCTAACGAAAATGTTTAAAAAATTTTTCTGCCATAGCAGAAAGTGTGAAGTATTTTTCTTCACATAATATAGAAATATTATATTTTTATGGAAAACATATCATGAATAAGAATTGAAATGATAAAATTATTGATACAAAATGCCTTTATTAAAAAATTTTGCTTGCACACATTTCAAAAGAAATTTAGGGTGTCAAGTTCTCTTAAAGAAAATAAAATTTTCATTGAAAAAAGTAAGAAATCAATATTAAATAACTTGTTACAACATGATAAGCTTGAATGACATTTCATTAAATATTTTACGCAAAGACATTTCATATTTTGACACTTTGTTTTGCACATACATTTGACGAATCCTTGGCCGCTCCCACTGGACTGCAATTGCAACTGACCGGAGAGAAATTTCGTGATCAAGAATATTTTCAATTCTAAGCAAATTCTGAGGGCATAAAGTGAATTGCGATCTAGCATATAATTGTTTTAAAATTCCTTCAGAAGTTCCAAGTTGGTAGAAGCCGTCCTCTGTCATACTCATTACAACTGCCAATATATTGCGCGAATCGCCTCGCCCCTTACCAACGTCAGGAATAGGAACTCGCACAGTAGTTCCCAAAGAAGCAGTGGGAATTTTTTTTTCCGAATTCATTTTTATTTTTTGGCTTGTATTTCCAGATTGATTTTAGAATTTATTTTACCTTTAATAGCATTTTCGGTTTTGTAACAAAAAGTGCACAAAATAACCATTTCATTATTTTTACTAGCATGGCCACAGAAGGTATGAATTTTTTCACGACACTTATTGCATACAAGTGCATCACTCGTTTCTTTTAAACACACACAACAGATATCAGAAACGGCAATATCTTCCGTAAGCATGTCTTTATCACTATCCATTATAATGTCCTCCACGTTTTTTGAAACAGGCTCTTTTTCTTGCATAATCTTAATTGTTTGTTCTTTATCCATTATTTGAACGCTTTCTATTACTTTTTCTAGTTGTTCCTCAGTATTTATGACTTTTAAAACATCTTCGGGTAGAAAAGAAGTAGTAAGGTCTACTTTAGGTTTACAACCAAAACGAGCTTCATATGGGGTACTTTTGATTCCAGAATGATGAGCTCTGTTTTTCATAAATTGAATGAAACGCAAACCTTCACTCCAGCGGTCAGATTTGTTATCCTGCATCCAAAAATATCCTGTTGAGCATATTTTCGATATCTTGATTAGATCTTTCAACACTACCCTGGCTTTGTGAATGGCGAGGCTTCCCATGGACCATCTTAAGTGTTGGACAAAACTTCTTCAAGCTGGTCACCACATTATTGGCAAATTCCCTCCCATTGTCAAACTGTAATATAAAAGGCAACTCCAAGTAACGTGAAAATGTCCACAAGGTTGTAGGCTACTTCTTCAGCTCTTTTTGACGTTAGAGACGTGAGAATCATAATTTTTCAAAATCATAATAAATTTGCATTCTTTAACAGGCTGAGATTGAAAGTCAATAAGATCTACATGACAGCGAGAATTAAACTCAGAAAAAAATCATAGGTTTGACAACAATGCCCTTTTTAATACCTTTCTGTTTTTTCTGGAAAAGTTCAGAAAGGTGAATGTACAATTCCATATCATGACGTGTAATGTTCTTGTATTTGGTTGACAGTTCTCTCAATATTCTATCACGTCTTCCGTGTCCAACAGCCAAATGAGCTTCATGAAGTGCATGAAATAATTCAGAGTCCATGACATAATATTGTATACTACTGACGCCTTCTTTAACAGGATAAATGAGTTGACATTTGTTTTCCACAATCATCACATCATAGCGATTCAACAACCAATAATCTTTTGGTTCCTTCCTAGTATTCATTTTGGCTTTTTGTACATCATTTATTAACTTCTGGTAAGTAGTTTCGGTTAAAAAAAACTATTTTTCGCAGCATTAAGTCGAATTTTGGAGAGTTCATCGTCAAATCGTTGTTTCGTGTCGATAGACCACGACTCCTTTCCCAACACTGCTGCTTGCTTCTCCATTTTCACTCAACACAGTAAACTAATTTTTTGCTAAGCAAATTTGCGTATTTTGACACTCTCGAACAAACCGCAAAGTACAACCAACACATTCTGAGAATTGAGGCGCATATTAAAAGTCACGTGCTTTCCACGTGATATTCGATACCAATTGGAGATGTATTTCGGAAAAGGTGGTGACCTTCAGGGGTGAAACAATGAGATTCTCTATCAACTGTCAATCAAAGGCTCGCGAACCATTTCTCTTGGTCTCCTCCCCACCATCGACTGAGCTCGTTGCTTTATTTCATACTTTGCCCGTTTCTCATTTGGCATTCCATAGAATGCCTAGGCAATGTGTGAAATAAGAATCGTTTCATACATTGCCGGCTTCTTTTAGGCATTGTATAGAATGCCTAGGCATTGTATAGAATGCCTAGGCATTCTATAGATGCCGGATTTCATACTTTGCCAGTAACATATATATAGTTCCCACTCATGTCTGATGCAAATATTGTGACCTCAGCCTGCCAGTTATTATTATCAGAATTAAAGTATTTTCTTTTAAATAATAGAATTATAACAAATTCGATAGTACAATGAGAAATGATAAAGTAATAATAAAATATTTTTTTCTATTTGGAAACATATATATAGAAATAAAAAGTACTGAAAAATCTGGTTCTAATAAGCCTTTTTGAATGTCAAGAGCAAAAGTAAAATAGTTGATTTTTCAAGTGTTACACTCAAAAATTTATACTACGTTTAATTTTTACTTCAAAGTGATTTTTGACACATTGTACAAACTTAAAATCATCATTATTATTTTAATTTTCTGCATGAACCTTATTTTCCAATATTTCTTTTTGATTTTCTGAAAAAGGAATGTGTATACTAAAATCTAAAAAAACTCTTCTTTTTTTTTTCGTTTCAAGCTAGCTAGACATGTGTGAAAAGTTTAAAGCTAGAAAGTCGTCTCCTATCCTATATACCTGTTGATCTGTTATTTTTTTTCCCTTCCATCACCTCTTCAAAACCAAGTACCTCTCCGAAATGGGAAAAAGATTCCCCTTGAGAGCAATATCCCCTCCCGCCCCCTCCCTGTTTTTTTATGATGCTTAAAATTATTGGTCGAATTTCCGGCTCGACGTGTCATAAAAGCAACACAGTCCTGGTTGGCTCTTAAAAAAAAACCGGGAATCAACCCTCTGAAATGAAAGCCGACACCCATAAGAGAAAACGAGAGATTATTTCGGGACCGCTCACCACTCCAAATTTCTTTTGCTTGAAAATGTTTAACCCCATCCAAGCAAGAGATTACGCCCGGGTAAACTCCGGAAACGGCTACGAAATATGGGCGTTCGTGTAAGCCCGGTGTTATTTCGTGTCCAGTCATTATTTCCAGACCAACTGCACCCCAAAAACTTTTCCTAGGTGTTCGCGCGTGTACATACATCTATATGGGTTCCTCTGCTCATCCACCAACCGCGGTGTCCATAATCCAGGAGCAGACCTCTTCGTGACCTGGGCCACCAATGGCGTATTAGTATTCTGGAGGGTTTATCCTTTTGCCAGCACGCGTCTACAATTGAGGAATCCAGTTAGATTTCATAACAACTTCGTGGACTCTTATCTTTCGCCTTCCTTCTTTTCCTTTTTCTTCTCCTCACAGGATTGCTCCCCCGATGGGCATTTTCTTTCTGCTCCTTTATATCTTCTCCTTCCCTGCTGGAAATTGTCTGCTGCTTTCTCGATGGTGTCACTTATCAGTTGCTTTTCGATGCTGCTGCGCAGTGAAGACGTGTGTGTACAATAAACTATGTTTTTCATGTTTTTTTTCATTCAATAGAATGTTCCTGGGGTAGTAATTATATTAAACCTGAAATAGTTTTTTTTTCTTTTCTACTATTGAAAAAATATTTCACAAAAATTCATTTTTGGATGCATTTTGCTTTTTATTATTACTTTCTGCAGAATGAGAGTTATATTGACTTAACACTATAAAGAAAAAACGAGGGCTATTGGCATCGGATCTTGTGGTGGCCGCGGTAGCCAAGTGGTCAAGGTATCGGACTCGGGGCTAGCGTGTCATGATTTCGACCCCAGCACTACTGAAAACCCGCCGTGTAGGGGAGTGATGCACGTTAAATTTGTCGAGAACTCAAACGTCCTCTTGTTTGTGGTGTGGTAGTTAGGAGAGGGGGTGCCAGCTCAGGTATCGTCCTCGTCACTTGACCATGGTTCAAAATACGAGGTCCGTCACCAAAAGCCCTCGTGTAGCTGAACAGGGCGACGTTAATATTCTGTCACTCTCTCTCACTCGCGCGGATCTCTTAATTTTGAACCATGGCCAAGTGACGAGAACTACACCTAAGCTGTCCCCCACCTCTCTCTTCTAACTACCACATTACAACCAACAGGATGGCATTGAGCTTCAACAGATTTATCATTCATCGCCCCCCCTCTACACAGTATATTTTCAATGGCACCAGGACTTGAACCCGCGACTCTCCAACCACGAGTATTAGTTTCTGGAGCGAATGAGTGAGAGTTATATTGACGTCACACATAAAAAAAACGAAGGTTATTGGCAAAGAACCTAGTAGTTTAGAACCTTGGTCAAGTTTCAAGGATGACAGCCCCGAGCTGGTATCCCCCTCTTCTAACTGACACATCAACAGGACCACATGTGCAACGTGCTCTACACGGCAGGACTTCAGTGGCACTAAGCTGGAACTCATGGCACATAAGCCATGAGCTCGTGAACATACCTACAAGGAAACTGCTGCCACATAAGTTTCTTGGAGGACGAGAAGCTAGACTAATACGGTGAAATAACACAATGTTCTTTCCTTTTTAGAAAGAAAACGATTTTTAATTATATGTTTTACGTAATTTAATGAAGACAATTAAGATTTTATATGATTCATCCAGAAGCGAATCTTAATTTGCAATTAATTACAGTGCGTGACTTATTAACTCTTTGCAATCAATTTTAAACTTGAGTAAAATGGATGATTACCGAACCAGAATATATTGATGCTGTATTTTAGGGAGTAATTATTTATGTGAATTCATGGAAAAGAATAAAGTAGCTTTTTTGTTCTGCATCATTCATCTGAATGTATGAATTAAATTATGCGAACCTTAACAAAATATTAATATTCCATTTTATGCTTTTAATGGATCGCTTTGAATGAAATCATTATAAATCGGGGAATCTTAATTGAATTATAAATCTTTATAGTAATTCTCAAACAAAAAATGACTTAATAATTATTAAATTCCTAACATTTAAAAACAATTTAGTTAATAAGATTACAAATAATTTTATTTAATTCTCGTTTCAGTTGAAAACTATAGAAAAAATAATTAGAATCAAGTAAACTAAATTTGGTGGAATCAAATTAAATTAGAAAGGTATTAAGTTTGGAAGCCAATTGAGGTATCTGTCACGCCTTTTAGTCGTAATATTAATTATATTAGTAATTATTGATTGTTACACCTTATTTATATTTCTTTAGAACATAAATAGTCATTTAAAATTTTAAAAACAAATAAGTTCCAGGGACTTTCCAAAAACAACTTAGATCTAAAAGAAAATGTTATTAGCCAATTCAAAAATTTCTAATTAAAACACAACTAAAGTAAGTAAATTTCATCTATCAAATCAAAATGTTTTTAGCTTATTTAAATATCTCTCACATTAATCGTTTTAATTGTACTGCTATCGGGTATACTATTTTTAAGCAATAATAATCGAACAGTTTATTGTAACACTACTTTAAATATAGCATGTTATCCTATTTCAATTACATAAATATAGTATGTGTATATTTCATAATAATTTTAAAACTCATTATTCTATTTACCTTACATGGATAGAATTAGGCTTGAGACATCAGTTTCATAAATGTACCATTGTATATATTTGAAAATCTGAAGTTCTGGAATGATAGATTTACTTAAAAAGAAGAAAACACTAAGAGAAAGAAACTTAAATAAAGTGGTAGAATATAAATTTAGTTTGAACTTTTTTATAAGAAAAAGGTGCAGTAGAAAAATGTGTAAATTTGCAAAATAACATCATAAGCTTATACTTTGATTATATACGATTAAACACGATTTCAAAATACAAATAACCGTTTCATAGGGTGATAAAATTGAATTTATAACCTCTACTAAATAATAAAATGTCACACAATTTATATGAAATAGTACATTTTAAATAATTGCGGTATATGATCAAATTCATAATTCGAAAATTCTTCAGATAATGAGGGATATTTAACTAACAAAATATTTTAGCTTCTAATATTACCATTTTCCTAGCTTCATATTACAAAAAACTACATCAAGTTCGCAACAAAAAAAAAAAAAAAAAGGATGAAATTCTGAAGTAGGAAATGTATTCAATCTCTATTCTAATTTTTGAGGAAAAATGTTTCTTATCATGTAATTATCGTCGATAATTAGGATGTGATTAGGAAATAACATATATACATATATATACATTAACATACAATTGTTGATATTTATTGTTTTACAAATTCAACGCCTTTTTCCCCTTTCGGTGAGTCTTCTTAAGTTCTACTTGAATTTCCCTGCCATTAAAGTACTATTGCACAGAAACACATTTACAGTGTATTGATTAAGATCTGAAGTTAAAAAACACAATATTCATTTCCTACTAGAACGTACAGAGAATATTTTCGTATTAATTGATTTCGGATGTATTTTTAACCCATCACATGCAGCTTATTTTTTTATATTCAAAAAAATAACTAATAAATCTAATGCAAGAAGCAATTTCTTCTAATTTGCTTTTGGATTTTGAGATTATCTAATTTGGATTGCTTAAACCTTACATGGAGACTTGAAAATAAACAATAAAATAAACTTTCTGAAGCTTTCTTTTCAATTTAGAAACTATATTATTGATTCAATGGTCATCTTTTCCCATGGTAATAATTAAATCTCATTTTGAAGATTTATTCACTCCCTTGTTTGATAAAATCATTGGTACGATAAAGAAAGCCAATTAAAATTACTCGCCCAATTTAATTGGCCATAGCTACAACTGAAGACCTTAGACCAGCGTATAAATTATGTGATCTCTCCGGAAAAAAAAATTCCCCTAAGGGTTCAAAAAAATCTCAACCTTTAAATTTAATCGTTATTTAATTTCAGCCATATAAACGAGACATTATAATCCTCCAAGCCTCATAAAAATGTTGATTAATTAACTGCAAAATAAATTTAAGCGAGGCAAAGATAATAATGACAATAAAAATACTATTACAAAAAAAAAATGGCGAAGCAGCGAACCGACACCGCTCTCTCTTTTCATTTCATTACAGGAATCTTTTTGGTTGCTATGGTGACCGAAGGGAGGGGTGAGTGATAGAAGCGCTTAGCGTGGCCCAAAATAATTACCCTGCACCCCTATGATGGCCACCCCCTGTCGTGTTTTTTTTCACAGCGGGGCTTGGCCAACAAATTTGACACTCCATCATAGAAACCATTTGTCACAGAGGGGCTGAGAAGTGGTAGGGGGTCTTCGAAAGGCCTAGCACCTCAAGGGTGCGTTTATAAATTGTGCAGGACAGATTTACTAACCAGCCTGCCATCCGGAATTTCGAGGAAGGGGTTTTGATGCAGACGAGAATGCTCGTTTTCGGTTCAAATTATTACCGCGTTACTAAGCTATAGGGAGAATTGATGGTGTGTTTAAGAAATAAAGAATTAATAAATTTATACTTTAAAACTTGTATTCAACTATAAAGAGCTTGATTTACTTGTTATAAAATATGTCTAGATAATTTTATTTAAAGAGGGTTTTACTTTGAAATTTATATACGTGTGGGATGTGTGTTCTTATTTGTGTTAGAACTTTTATTATTTTTAATTAGTTTCTTCTTATTTTAAAGGCTAAAACCAAAATTCGAAAGTTTTTAAGACAATCAAATGTTTCGAAATGAATGAGAGTTCGTATGGGTTTAATACATGCATTTGTAAATAGTGCAGTGAAGAAACTTTAATAAACACACAGTTTCTTATCTTAACCCATTTAAACTTAAAATTATTGGGAATGTTAATATGTAAGAGGTAAAAATTCGAAAATCATATGAAAAGGAATATATTGTCAATCATTTAAAATGAGTAATGGTTTTACTTGTCAAAGATTGTAGTTATGGCATCAATATAAAGTATTTTCCTACAAATTGAGTACTATAGCATAAAACAACCATAGTAGAAGGAGAAAAACTTTTTAGACCAAAAATAAATGTTCTGTGCATTTCAGTAAATTCATTGATGCTGAACTTTATTATTATTATTATTATCACTATTATATTGCTGCTATTGCAACTTCTACTATTGTTGCTACCACTACTACTACTACTACTGTTTTTACTTCTATTGCTACTGTTGATGATGAAATATTTACTTACATACTAAAAAATTATAAAACTTCTAAGAGCAAAATTGAGCATTCTCCTAACGAAGTGTAAATCTTCATCAGAGATAACAGCATGTTTAAAACAAACGGTATTTATGAAACTTTCAAAATGATTTTAAAATCCTTATAAAATTCATTAAGAAATTTACATTTAAATCTGTTAAGATAATTTGAAGAAAGGCTGATTTATATAAAAAGACCGCACTGAAAAACATGAGCAGAATTTAAAATAAGATGCGAAGAAGTCATTGAATTTCGAGGAAATAAATATATTTTAATAAATATGTGTGATTTAGAAATACTTTTTGAACAAATATTACTTTCATTAATAAAAGCGTAGCAAATAACTTGCTTAAAAATAGCAGTAGGCTCCAAAAGTTCAGTCTATAGCATTTCAAAAATATCATTGCCTGACTAATAGATCAATGCTTTACTTTAAAGAACAATTAAAATTACTAGATTCTATAAAATAGAACTTGAATGCTATATATCTTATATCTATTCTTTTATTTTTTGAATTTTTTTTAAAAATAACTTATTT
>BMAO01002383.1:0-21745 GCA_019973975.1 Trichonephila clavata
ATTATGAGGTCCGTCGCCAGAGGTGCGACATACACCCCCCCCCATCGTGGGGTGGGGCAAAGCCTATGTTGTACTATGGTTTTGCAATCGTTTGTAAGATCCGGCTTGGGGTCCCAAAACCTGACTTTGCTGGGAGACCTTAATATTCTCCGTTACACCACTGTCCATCACCAATGGCCAGGGACATCTTAAAACATGGGTCAACTGGGCCCAGGCCCAGGGTCTTGCCACAATGGGAGCCTCGTCTCATTCTCGATTTAGCCTTAAAAAGATCATTCTAATCAGTGGCGCACACAGGAATTTTTTCAAGGGGGCTGCGTGTCCAGGGTCGGAAGTCCACCACTCTCGTATCATGCTCCATTTTGCCGTCCAACGTATTCTTTTGATATTGTCGATTTTATTAAACAAAAATAGTAAAAATTAATTATAAAATAATTAATTATCATTGATAAAATTAGTTACTAATAACAATTACTTAAGTTTTACGTACTATATTCATATGATTATAATCAAGTGAAAAAAAATCAAGGGCTTTTGGGATGTCCGGTCCCGGGGACCCCCCCCCCTTCACTTGTTTGGACCACTGATTCGAATAATTTCACCGGTCAAATGTTGTTTTCGGTTGTATTATCCGAAAAATTGGGAATTTTTGACGATATGTCAACTGGCTACTTGTGATGACCGTCGACGATGTATATATCGACTAGGCTTATATAGGCTTAGGCCTATATAAATATATATATCACCATACACCATCATTACTCCTTTAGTCAAAAGGCGGTAGTCGCGCGCGGTCGAACCGATATGTGCGATTGTTAGTCTTACACAGTTATTTGCTTTTGGTTATTGTTTGAACAAGTTTAACAACATATGCTGAATACTGTCTATTTTTAAGGGTCATAGATGGGGTCTACATTTTTGTATAGGCCCAGGGCCTACTTTTGTGTAAGGGCGTAGTGCCTCAAGAAGTCTTAAGGCGGACCTGCCAACATCCCTCGTGTTGCTTCAAAGAGCGAAGTTAATAAATTATCAAACAATTAAAACTATTTTTTAAAACTTTGGTTCTGAGCAGTTGCATTTCATTTAATGAGAGAAATGTGTACAAGAAAAATAAAGAATGTTAAACATGTGTAACAAAAATATCTCTCGAAGAATACTATTTTGAAAATAAATAAATGTTTCTCTCTCTCTCTCCTTTATCCCCGATACTATTTTTCAATTAAGCTTAAGCAATTCTCTAGCCAAAATAACCTTCATTTCCAAATTCGCGATAAGATGTTTAAACAAATATTTTTTTAATTAAAAAAAAACTGAAGTTTTTGCAATAGTCTTTGCGTAATTGCCAACTTAAAAATCAATGAATCAATCAACAAAAAAAAAGTTTGTTTTAGACCTCACATAATTCCTGAGAGTTATCATTAGGAATTAGAAATTTACAATCAAAACTATTTCTGAAAAACTGAACATAATTTCATAACTTACAATGGTAATAAGTAATTTTGCCTTATAATTATATAATCTAATCTAAAATAGAAAAATTTTATGTGAAGATAAGTGTGTTAGTTTATTTGTATCACCGATAATACCTGCTCTCATTAGTTTGTGAGTTTCATTTTCTCTCTCTCAATATATTTACTATTATTATGAAAGAGAAAAACCGGAAAATTATATTTGGCAATTTACTATTTATATGTGTATAAACAATAAAATATTTTTTTCATATTGGATTAAAATAAAACCTTTACAGTTAAAGTGAAGTATAAGGTGCAGGGGGTTTGAAATTTTGGCAACTTATGGAATACATATTATTTCAAATATTTTATTTTTAAAAAGTTTTCTAAAACAAAATGGTTAACAAAAAAAAGTAGAACTTTAAACATGTTTTATTTTCATCAAAGTTAACATAAAAAGTGTTTTTTACCTATCATATATTTGATTGATCATTTTAGTTTATATGCAATCAGCAATTAAAAAAAACTACTGTGAATATCGCGTTGAATAATTCAGAGTATTAAAAGAGTTGTGAGTTGCCATTGAAATATTTTAATTATTTCTTCTTTTAACTTTCTTTTTGATATATTTCAATGCCGAGAAAAATGTTGTTCATAAACGATGTATAATTAAAAGACTTAGCAGTATTGTAGTAACTCGCACTTCATATCACTTTACATTTTTTCTGTCAATTTTAAAATTCCTTTTTCTTTCATTCCATTCAAAATTTTTGCACATTAGTTTTGTGAAGGAGCTGAACCGGCGAATTTTTTCCAAGCCGACCAAATTGATTATTTATTTTAATTATTTTGGTTCGACTATAATTTGTATTATTTAAGTTTAATTTTGCGATTTACATAACTTGATTACTATCCAAAAATTTTATTAAAATTATATTAAACTCTAGCGCAAAGCTGGGCTCCTCTGTCTTTAAAAAACAAACATTTCGTAAAAGCATTTTAATATATACTTTTTAAGTCTTCAAAAATAATATATGAGCTCATTTTTTTTACATACTGAAAGCATCAACTACATTCCTTTATTAGTATTCGTTTTTTTTTATAAGAACTTTTCGCACGCATTGTCTTACTATTTTTAAACATTAAATTGATAATTACAAACATTTTTCATCATTAAAACAGAAATGAATAATAATTGATCAAATCGGTGCTAATTTGCTAACTTAATTATATATAAAAATATTTCTTAGTTAAATAGTAATCGAACAAATTATATATTTCGAATATGATTACACAATGCATATATATATGTATACACGCGATATTTTTTTATACAATTGTATAGCAAATAAGTTGATAAGTATTTCAATTTGCATTCTGAAATATCAATAGATACAAGCGTTGGGTGTGAAATGTTTTACTGACAAATGTAATTCTAAAATCTTGAATGATAAGAAAACTGAGAAGGAGAGAGAGAGAGATTTGTGGGAAAGCTTAGTTGTGTGTGTGATATTGTTTAAATACTTTATATCTTAATATCTTTTTCTTTTAAGTACCATTAAATTTTAAGTAGCTTAGTTGTTAAGATAATGTCAAAAAATTAATTGTTAAAAATGCGAGTTTTGTTTGAAGAAATCAAAAATTACTTTGGATTATTTAAAAATCGATTCTTTATTTTAATATTCTTTTATTATTCGATCAATTTTATTGTGAAAAATAAAATTTTCAATTTCGACTCCGAATAGCAGTTTTTTAAAATTCTTATTTTATTTTATTTAATGTCATCTCAAACAGTTAATATTAAGTAATAATTACTGTTATTTTGCATCTTTAATTTATTAATTTTATTGTTATTAATATCTAATTTATCCATGATAAACTAAAAATTCTTCTTTCTTATTTCATTTCTCACTGTTTCCTAATAATTGCAGCTTTATACTTTTGACATAAAACAAAGTATGTTTCATTTGAACGCAGAAAAATACAAAGCTTGCTAACTTTAATAGTTGAACTGAACTCAGTGGCGCAACAGCCCATGAGGATCAAGCCTACTGTGCCTATCTCAGTTTACGTGACCTTAGGCGCTTGGGTGCATGTGCAGATGTTTCGGTCTAGTGGTCAGTCTTACGCGAAAAACCCGGTGTTCAGTTCCCAAGCAAGCCTGTGGTACTCCTTTATCGACCCACTGAAGGTATGAAAGGTTGAGTCGACCTTGCCCAGCTCGGAATTGTACCCCCAGACTTGTGACGTGAAAGCGCAATACACTACCACTCAGCCACTGGGCTTCAACTTTAACAGCTACTCGGAATTATATTTCGAAATATAATAATATTGTTTGAGTTCAAATGTTATTAGCTTTGAAAACAATGTATGTTAAAAGAAATCGAAATATTCATTAGTAAAAGATGTATAAAGTATGAATAGCTGTGATGCAGAATATATATCTTAGGTAAATAACTGAAAACATTTATAAGAATTTTTTTGGATTTTAAAAAAATTAAGAGAATTTATTGGATGTTATTATATATAATCTATCTATCTAAATCAGTGATTCCCAAAGTGGTCTTTATAGACCCCCAGGGGTCTATGATGACCTGCAAGTGGTCCACGACTACAAGAAAATAATTTGATGGTCCATGAGTTGTAAATGGGGGTCTACGACAGTTGTTCTCATAAAACCAGATCATATTTTAATTTTTAAAGAAAATTTAACCTAATGGAAATCAGATTTTACCTATCGAACACATTTATTTAGTAAATTTATAATGAGGAGAATTTTCAGTTATGTGACATCATAAATTTTATGAAAAGAACCATCACTTCAGCATTTCTTGGCAGAATTAAGCTAAAGGAGTATAATATTGCATGTAGCAAATTTTCCTAGTTTCTTAATTGCTGCTAGGAAAATGGTGTTTTAACCTAGATTCAACATTTATAAATTCCTTTTATTTAGATTTTGAAACTAGGCCTGAGAATGGCTTTTACTTGTTATTTACCACAGAAGACAATGAATTCCTATAGTCCCATTGGGAAAAAAAATGTCATATTACAAGAAGAACTGATCGAAATAGGAAGTAATGGAGATCTTAAAGTAATGTTTAGAAACAGATGTCAGCAATTTTGGCTTTAAAGACACATGCCTGTAATTTATCTCGAATTATAGGATATTGGGGAAAGTTTTTAATTACTTTTCCTAGTGAGAAAGAGTTTCAGCACGATTGTCAGCTGGACACTACTAATTGAGGAAATTTAGGATTAAACCTGACAAGATTGATGACAAATGTTGAAAATTTGTAGTTGAAACACCAAATTTATCCCTATCATTATGAGCATTTGTTTTTTAATCAGTTATTTTATGCATAATTTAAATTTTAAAATAATTAACATGTGTTTCTTAAGTTACCAAACTTCACTACAGTTAGAAATTTAAATCTAAGTAGCTGTGTACCAGCTGCCATAAACATATTTAAGTTAACAAATTTGCAAAAATTCAATATTACGTAAGCAGGGGTCTACCCCCAAGCCAAAAAACATGGCAAGGGGTCTACGAGACAAAAAAGTTTGGGAACCTCTAATCTAAATTATTTGAAAATTATTTTATAGCTTTCAAATTTTGAGTGTATCATACGAACTAAATTACATTTCTTGTTCAATCCAACTCGACATATAAAACAATAGCAATCTATCTTATAGTCTTAAAATAAAATAGATGTCGAAATTCAGCAAATGCAAAGTATTTAGCGGATTAAGCAGATTTTTTTCAGTTTTGGGAACAGGATGCAGCTTTCTATAGCATTACAAATGTCTGTGGTAGCCTAGAGGAAATGGTCACCAACTCGTGGCCAGAATATCGTGGGTTCGAGTCCTGGTGCCCTTGAAGACCCATTGTGTATAGGGAACAGATACGCGTTTAATCTGTTGCCCTCCTGTTGGTGTGGTAGGGGATATGCCAACTCAGAGGGGGAAGGTCGTCACTTGACCAAGATTCAAACTTACGAGGTCTGTGTCGCTAATATCTTTCCTGTTGCTTTATTAAGCGACATTAATATAAATATCTCTCTCTCGTAGCATAACAAACACTAATCCACTATTTAAATGCCTTTCGACTATTAAAAGAGTTGGTTCCATGTCTTAGTATATTAAAATACAAACCATCTGAAATCAACTTTAAAATATCAATTTATGCTTTTTTAAATTCCCCCCCCCCAGAGAATGACCATGAAAATTATATCAGTAAATAACACAAAAGAATCTGATCAGTAATTTTGTTCCCTAATTCAAATTAGTTTATAAATAAAAATATACACACTGATAACACACAAATCAGCTCCGATAAATATAAATTAATGCTTTATATTTTTTTTTTCTGTTAAGAAAATGAAAAATATGCATTGAAAAAATATTTAATACTTTAGTTTAGATTTGGAAATATTTTTATTAAAATAGATTGTTGTAAAAATATAGAAATCAGTACCAAAAAATATCAACTAACGCTTTTTAATTTGTTTTCTTTAGTAAAGCAAGGGAGAAATCAGTTATAGAAAACTGTGGAATTAGAATCACGAAAAAGATTGCGAAATATTTAAAAGAAAAGAAAAACCCTGGATTAATCTCCCCACAAATACTTACATTTTTACCCATTCTATTATAAATTGCATATTTTTCTTTTGTACATTTTTTTCTTTATTTTAGTATTGATAAAATACAATTTGCCGAAAACTAATTTTATAAATGAATTTATTTTGACTTTTGTCTAATGATGAATATAACTTAAGTAATTGTTCTTAAATTAATTTTACCATAATGAAAAGCATAAAGCACTTATTTCAAATAGAAGAAATACAAATTGTTTACCTTTATGAAATTTCGTGTATTTCATATCGTGAGCCCTCTTCAAAAATTCGAAGTATTATTCTTATACATAAGCATATTTATTGCTTGTTAAAAAGATTTGAAATATATTCAAAAGAAAAAAAAGATCTTTATATATTATCTCATCAAACTTGCCAAGGTCATTTTCCTTTTACTACTGTTATCTTGAAATCCCTTAATCTCATCTTAAAAATGTCATCTACTTTTTTTTAAAAAGATCTTTTAATTTCATCTCACTCTTATTGTTCCTATATATTATTATTCCCTTAAATTTCATTCCAATAATCGCCTTTTTAACATTGAAACAAGTAGTAGATTCCTAATTACCCTGACGAAACAAACATACTTGGGTTAAATTTTAACATTCCTTTTCTTTCTTTTTTTTTGAAAAAAATTATTCCGCCAATTTCTAAGCTGTGGAACAATAAATCTCGCTTTCCTACCTAAGTTTACAATCCCTACAAGGTGTTTAAAAAAGAAAAGAAAAAAAAACGCAATATATATATATATATATTACTCTTTTAACCCTTCTGTTAAATTAAAATACTATGGTTTTAACCTTATATCTAAGATCAAATATACAATTACTCCGACTTCAAATTGAAAGAGTAGGCTCTTTCATTTTGAAGTCGGATGCATTGTACAGGTGTAATATGCTAGCTAGATTAAGCAAGCTAGCCAAATTGACATTAAGTTTGAATTTGGCTAGCTTGCTTAAATTCAATCCGTTTTGTAGAACTCAAACGTGCAATTCTTATTTTGTTTTCTTGTTATACTCTACTCCAGTCTGGTATTACTAGTTCTGAACATTTTAATTAGTCTCAAATTTTTATCATCTATTAAAAATAAAAGGTTTTCTTTCAAGCTTCTTATTCCAGTTTATTTTCACTCTTAGAATTATTAAATGCTGTTCGACATGTGCGCTATATGTAAGACTACATTATCAAGCATTAAATTTTAGATACGCATTTTAGTCCCCCTCCCCCCGTCAGTATACTGAAAAAGAAGAAAAATGTGTGTGTTAATGTATGTGCCATGATTTGTTATTAACTCCTCGCTTCCCCAGATGCTTAACTTCTAATGGTAAGTATGGGATTTACGACCCCAAGATATGCCCAAGTGACTCTTATGGGATTTCCTCTTTTCGGTAAAAGTGGGTTAAGTCACCTGCCTTGAGATGGCTTAGGGATGTCTGTGCTTTCAACGCTATTCTTTGACATTTTAATCTCCTTTTCTTTTTCAAAATTCATCAATTTCAAAAATTCATCAGATTTGATCCCTATGCGAACAAGTGGTCTGATTGGCACATGAATCAAAATTAACCTTATTGAATAAGAACTATTTGTGAAATAACCTTAACTTTTGTTCAAGAAAATTTCATGTTCATTAATGCCTGACTTCTGACTGTTCTGTTCCTTATACTTTAAAAAAATGAAGAAGTAAAACAAAAATGTTTTCATATTAACAGCAATTTTGCTTCTTTTCATAGCTGGATTTACTTATACAATTTATGTCATAAACCAGGGGTGGGCAAATATTGATCCGCCAAGACAATTCGAAAACCAAATGGATAGAAAATGTTCTTTATATTTGGGCCAACATATATTTGTGAGCAGAGGTTTTCTTTCGGAAGATCACCAAGAGTTAATATAGATGCAAGTTAGCTGAATTAACTTGCAGGTTGTGAGTAGAATTTCAACAAGCAATCTCAATTCTTATTTTAAAATGTGATAGGGTACATCTGTCTCATTTAACTGATTCTAAATTAGATGTGCTTGCAACCATAGATATGCAATTAGTACAACATATAAATTGAATAAAACTGCCACAATTTTATTTAACTTACGTTTATTGAATTTAATATGATATAATTTACGCCTTTTTTGACATACGACTAATCATTTCTAATGCATCGCTAATGCAATCATTTTAAAAAATAATTTACTTTTCGGTATCCTCCCCTGCCACAAAGTGGTCCTCCAGCCCAAAATATTACCCTCTCCAGCCATAAAGTTTGAATTTTTTTTACCTAAAATCAGATATTAACTTTCTTTTATGTAGATTGTGTCTGGATCTCCATTATAGAAAGAAAAGACACAAAACTGTTAAGATGATTTATAAGTTACCTCACTTTATATTCCTTAGAACTGTTCAAATGCCAGTAGCATTACCCAAGTCCATTTGTTGAGCATCTTCAATCCTCCAACAAGAACCACTAATACCTTGGTAATCCAATGAAAATCCTACTGATCATTCTTCTGTCTAGAGAGATTTTCCCAACAAAAGTAATTTTTCACATTTCCCAACGAATTTGGTGTCACTTGAGCAAATTACCTCGCAGAAGACACCGCATGGATGACTCCAGCCACGATTGTCACATCCATTGTTTCTAGGCAGCCGTACAATTTCCTCTATTATCCAAATGTGTGTGACGTTCCACAGCGACATTTTTTTTTATTAAAAAATGCCTTCCAGAGGGGACTATTTCCTTCGTAACGTTTCGCGACTTAGTTATTTCTGCGGTGACGTGTCACTTACTCGGATTGACAGGTCACGCAGTCGCTCTTCGTCACGAAGCCGCCAATGCGTGCAAGTGTCGTCGAAGAAATCTGGCTTGTCGTCAGTGTTTACGCCGGGAATTGTTGATTAAAAATTTGCTTTCGTCAACACACGCAATGGAAGCGCAAGCGGTTGATTGAATGATTTTTCGCGTGTTTAGCTATCTCAAGGAATATTGGGAAAAGAGGTAGGTGTCCAAGTTAACACCTCCCCATGAAGTTTTAACACCTTGTACCGATGCAATTTCCGTTAGGGCAGGAAATTGGTTTATGGAACCTACTTTATTACTTCTCGTTAAAATGCATGCCACGTAATGGACGTAGTCTTTCAAATTCACGTAGAGAAAAGAACGGCTCCTTTGATGTTTTTGACAGGGAACCTTTTCTGTAAAAGCAATAGTTCTACAGCAATACTTATTAGTCATCCATAATTTTAACTCAAATTGAAGTAATTGGCTCCAATTTTAAGTTTAGAACTTATCAAAATAAGCCGAAGAAATACGAAAAATAAGTGCTGTCAGAGAGAGAGAGAGAGAGAGAAATGTAGTAATCTTATAATTAATTGCAAAACTCATTTTTGTAAAAACTTTTACCTATATAACTAAATCAGCTCCAGTTTAGTTTAACTAACCCCAAATTCCATTAATATTTAAGAAATATTTTCGTAAATAGTTTTATTTAATGCATTTAATCAAAAAGAATTTGAAAAATTTATCATTATTGCTTACTTAATTGAGCATGTTTTGAATTATAAAACATATTCAGATAAATAAAGGCATCAAACTTTACTTTCATGGAATTTATTTGTTTCTCTATCCCTGTTAGTAGAATTTGTTTATAGTAATTTTCTTTCGTAAACTGCATTTATTCTTTTAAAAAATACGATTGGTTCAACCTAATTAATCTTGTTTTCTACCTTACAAAACTAACTTAATAATTAGCTACATTAAAATGTTATTTACACAATAAAATCTCTCTTAAATTTCATGGGAATCAACTTAAAATTGTTCTTACTATTTTTTAGACCTGTCACTAACCATCTGCTTCCATAAAAATGGCGTTTTTTATGTTGATAAAATAAAAGTATTCTAAGAAAGGAGTTAGAAGATACCCAAAAAGCTATTTTTTAGATCAATGCACCAATCATTCAATCAAAGATCGATTTTCACTCGATTGCTTTAATAACCAATGCAGCTGAGTTGCCATGGTATCAAATTTTCGACCGGTGTTGTTTTTATCAACTCATGAGTACCAATAAAGATCAACTGCGTTGGGTGATAATACCCATTAATTCTGTATAAGTTCAAATTTGTCAAGTTAGCGTGTTGATGAAGTTTACAATATGGTATTGTTCTCGTCATGAAGGTGGCTCAATGTTGCGAAGTCTGGTTCCAATAGTTCTAGTGTGGGGAAATTTGATTTAAATTAACGTTTAATCAATATATATAACCCAAACGTTTTATTTTTTTATCTATTCAAATATGCTTCATTCTCTCAAAGGGCTTGCGTTCTTTATTTAAATATGATATATATAACTCCGAGGGGTTTAAGTGATATTTTTTCTTTTTTCCATAGTTTTAACTGAATTTAATAAACGCGGGTGACGCAGCTCTGGAAAATCATATTGATCTATAATTACAATTCCACCCCTTTCTTGTCAATAAGCCCTCACAATTTCATATCTTCTTTCATTTTGCTTCTAGATTCCAGAAAAAAAAAATTATAATTATTATTTACATGATAACAATAACTATTAAATTACAAATTTTGGAGGCAATTTCTCTAACTAAGGCTTTTGCGCTAGATGAACCAAGCAATCATAGTTTCTTTTTTTGGTAAATATAACTTAAAAAGAATATTTTTAAGCAATTATCTTTTTAATAAAATTGAATATCTCGATTTATTTTCAATATTTACACAGCCAATAAGTCCATAAATAGGTGTATGGACTTAGATTCGAATATATTTATAATAACTAAATAAATAAGTTTGAAAAAAAAGATGCAAACACAATCAATGGAGAGGAGCAATTGAATACTTATAGTTTCTACAATAATAATAATAAAAAACAATGTAATTTAAATGCTGATAGTCATAAAAATATACATGGTGGTTCGCTACCAGACCGACAAACTTTTAGGGTGTGTAGGGGGTACAGAGAACAACACACTCGGAATCACATAGTAATGCAGGATCGCAAATGCCGTAGTTGTGCGATCTATGGTACAAAAACACAGACAAAAAGAACTGAAACAGCAATACATTAATGGGACAGAAAATATTTTATTGAAAGTTTGTACAATAGCAGGTGTTCGAAATAACGACCAGAAGTCGTCTGGCAGGCCTGATATGGTCAAAAGTCGCAAATGTCGACTTTCAGCAGAATCGGTGTTCACGAAGCCTTCAGTTCAGCGTCATCAACCACAAGACTGCCGGAGGAATCTTCCAAAACCTTAGAAATTCCATTTAGTGCCGATATCAGGCCTATAAGACGACTTCCGGTCGTACTTTTGAACACCTGTTGTAGTAAACCTCTCAATAAAATGTTTATGGTCCTTGTAGTTTCAACCCTGAAAGTCTGTCGGTCTAGTAGCGAACCACTCTGTATATACTTCAAAACTTCCATTAATGTTATTTAATCTAATTTTGTCATTAAACTTTAGAAATGCGAAGAACATTTGATTAAAATGCTCGAACAACATTGAGAGTCACTTGGCTCACAATTACGAGGTTCACTGTCAAAGGAAGATTATTTTGTTTTTAAACGTGTCATTGATAAGTGATTATTTTGCTAAAAAAATTGTGGGTATTTTTAAATGAAGCCTGAAAATATACAAAAGCAAGTAATAGAAAACTGGACTTTGATGAAAAACATATCCATGTGAGAAAAACAAAATTTCCCTTAAAAATTCTCATATTTTGCAAACATAATTTTTTATATATTGTCTTTTAGTATTTAATACATTTAAAATAGTTAATTTATTAGTGCATAAGATTCTAAACATGTTAGCACCCCACCCCTCTTTCATTATTCTAAATTAAATAAAACTTACTGAGTATTAACGCTTTGTTATTTTTAAAAAGTGTGGTTGTGATATATATATATATAATATACACACAAGAGAGTGTAATTTAGAAACTTCATTGAACTTATTTTCAAAATTAAATAAAGCAGAATTTATCGAACAATTTAAAAAGTAAATATGAAAAATATATGAGTGATATAAAACTTGAAACAAATTCTAGAATACTTTAAGTTGTACTTGTGTTGAAGTTGTAATGTTTGAAGAAGCTTTTGAATATATTTTTTAATAAACATGAAGGGAAAATCATTCCAATTTCATAAAATCCTCTTTTAGAGCCCAAGTGGAATGAATTAATATTAAAAAAATGTGTTGTAAAAGGTAACGACAGAATATTATTTTCAGTTCCATGATGTTAGAAGTAAATAATTTCATTTAATAGTTAAGTAAGATTTTCCGATAAAACTTCTGACATACACAAGAAAAAAAACAACGGAAACATCTATAATATAAAATTACAATGAATCAAATACAAAGAAGGATCATATAATTCATTTCTACTTTTGAAGATATTTCTCTCTTAGATATATCTGAAAAAATGATTTGTAGATATTTGCAGGGTTATCAGAAATGAATGACCTGATTACAAAATTTAATAATCACCAGATGAATAAACAGAAAACGATCATTAATATGTCATTGTAAAGATAAAATATCTCAATAATTTTTTATCGCACATGACTTTTTTTGACGTAAAGTAATTTTTTTTTCACAAATGTGATCAATGTGACTTCCTTTAGTCACCCGTATAATATCATTGCAAATCTGGTCGCCCTGGACTTCTGCCTTTACACAGACATCCAGTTTCCTGGAACTGTTTATACCGTCTTTTCTTCTACTGTTAGATGTTGGTGCATTTCGTTGGTAAGTTCTCGGAAATTCACGCTGAACCGTGATTACTGACAGACTTTTTGCAAAAGAGAGCACACAAAATGCCTTCCCCCGCTGCGACGCCCTTTCCACTTCTGTTCACAATTACAACATTGTTACCACCTATTTGACAAAAACAACGATACAAACTAAAAATTTCATATTTTATCCTTACAATAACATACTAATGATCATTTTCTGGTTATCCATCTGGGAATTATTAAATTTTGTAAATGGCGCATTCATTTCTGATAATATATTAAAAATTATGTGAATTGAAGGGTAAAATATTTTTTTACTAGTATTTTCCCTTTGATTTATAAAGAAATCCACACCTCATATTTAAAAATTCTTTAAAAAAGTTTTTGAGAAATTTTCTTTTAGATACATATCTAAACAATTGAATAGTAGATATTTAAATTAGTGTGTGAATTGAAGGAAAAAATAATCTTTCTATTGTTTTCCTTATAATTTTTTTAAGAAATCCAGTCTGTATACTTAAATGATCTTATAAACAAATAACACACTTTTTATTTATCCTTAAGTCAATAATGAATCCAGAGAACATCTGTTATAGATTTATGGGTCAAAAATCAATGGTATTATTTTAGTGAATACACAGTATTTGAGAAACTAGTCTACATACTAAACTTACAAATCGTTTGTTTCATGTTATTATTAGCCAAGATAACTAAACTAAATTAATTGCTTTTATTTGCTCAACAGATGTATATCAAAGAATCGGAGAACCTTTTCAAAAAGAAATGTCACGTACTTAACGATAAAACCTTAGAAAAAAAGATTAGAAGGGCAAAAAACATACACGGATATCACCTTAAATGTTGTTTCTCAAAAAAGCAAACAGAAAGGCCGCCGCTGCAAAAAACCAATTAAGCGACGTCTTAGCCTGCTTAAAGTTTGACTGGAACACAAAAGGCTCACGAGATGCCGTGATCTCGTGCAGATCAAACATTTATAGAGCCTGATTCGAAATTGGAACGATGATAGCGTTGAAAATGCTTTCCCATTTCTCTTAAGGAGGTGTAGCCAGGTCTTTAGTTTTTAAAAGAACGATCTCTACGGCGACGAATGATGTTTCGTTTATTTGCGCTCTTCACCTTTTTTTATTTTCGTTTAACGGCTCGCGTGACAGCAGATAAAACTAAATAGACTGGAATTATCCAAAATATCGGAAGAAAGCACTTATCTTCTTTTTTAAATGTTCTTTTTTTTCCATGTGTATGGGGGAATGAGAAGAATTATAAATTAGTATTAAAGAATCTGTTGGGAAAAGAAAAGGAGCAACTTAAGTTGAAAATAAGAAGATTACGCTTTTGGTTTTTCGATAGAAAAGTATGTGATCCGTATTCAATATATTGAATGTTAAGTGGCATATATACTTGAAAATTAAATGGTGATCAATGCACAATTATTTTTCTTCTTATAGATTCGAAAAATATTTTTCTTTCTTACTTATCTGAAATAAATCTTAAAGAAATATGTGTTTGCAATTGGAGTGTGTGTATTAAAGAAGTTAGATATTTATTCCTAACAACTTATTTCAATGGAAGAGTCGATTATTTTTTATTTACGAAATATTCAATAAAGATTTTCCGAATTAGTTTTAAAAGTCAATTTTTGCTTTTTTTAGAGGGGGAAGAGGGGAAAGGAAGCATTGAGGTTATGAATATTTGCAGTGAACTATCAGGAACTATTTTTGCATATAGTATCATTTCATATATAGTCAATTTTTCACCCAGAGTTGGCGATCTAATTGTTCGCCAATTGGGGCCATTTTCAAAAAAGAATTTTCGAATTTGAATACTATTTTCATGCTGTCTAAAAATCAACAAGATTCAAACAGAAGGTCCCCCAGACTTTGATCTTCTTCCTTCTAAAAACAAATTAAATTCTTACACTTCAAAATTCTTAAATTAAAAAAAAATTAATGAAATATTGTTTTATTAACAATTTTCAAATATAATAAAGAAAACCTCTCAATTCAAAAACACACACATTTTAAATAAAAAAAAATATTGACTGTTTTCTCTTTTAAAAAAAAATTGAATGCATAAATGAATTGAAAAAGGCCCCTGCGCAGCCAAAGGCTAAAAAATATTATTGATTATGAAGGACGGAAACGTGAATAAACAGTATTATTCAACATCATGTTCATTCAAACGGATTATTAAAATTGTACACAAAACACAAAAAATTCAATCTATGTATGTATATTTGTTCATAATGAGGAAATATAAATTATGTACTGTTATACCTTTTACTAACAAAGCTAATTTTTTTTTATTTATTCTTTTCGTTCATTTTTTGTGGTTGTATAGACAGGTCTTAAGTCGAGAAGATGCACATATATCTGTAGCATCCATCTATTATATGCATCTTTAATATCCAAACTTATGTTCCACTCTGATGTAGTATTTATTGCTTTTTAAACAAAAAGGAAAGTTTATAGCAAGCCACGAAACTAGTTTTAACCTACGAAAAGTAGTTCAGAGTCTGTTACGTTTACAGATACTGTAAAATTTACCATTAATATCTAAATTTGTATGCAGACTCGCATAGATATTTTTACCTATATATGTGTTAGCTTAAATAAATTTTAAAATTGTTTCCATTAATTTAAATGTTTTACATTTTTATGTGTTTTAAAATAATTTAAATACTCAGAAGAATAGTTTAAATAAGCCATGTTTTATCTTAAAACAACTTATATTAAAAATAAAATAAGTTCTTTGTAAAAATGATTATGTTGTAAATGTATTTGTTGTGTTATTTGTTTATGTTGGGAAAATTTAAATACAATGTAATTGTGTAGTTTCAGCAATGACATAATTTTTTGTGTACAAATGATTTCTTAAGTTTTTAGAATTTAAAATACATAAAATTATATTATGCTTCTATTTTTTTCCCTATACATAATCAATTATACATTTGAATGGAATAATGGAAGAGTGAAAGTATAGTTATTTACTCTCGATTGAGATATTTCAATACGTCAATTTTTTCTGATCCTGTATATATAAAATTATATGTCGTGATATTACAAAATGAGAATTTAGAATTTTTTGTAGTAAAATATCATTTTGTAATATAATACTCTGACTTAAACTCTGTAAAATTTAATTATAATCAAAATGGGAGAATCAAAGTAATACCGTTGCAATATACTTGCATTTATTTATATATGGTTTTTTAGGAAAAAAATATAAGTTATATTGTAATTACTTTCCCATATACGAAATCTAAAAATTATATTAAGTTTCAATAGACAAGTTTAAATTAGCTAATAAAATAGTAAAAAAAGTAAGAAAGAAAAGAAAAAAAAGAAAAAGAAACGTGGAACAAGGGAGAATAAATAGCTTCTATCAAAAAGGAAATATATTTTTATCCAAATAAGGATAAATGTTTCAAATATTTTTGAAAAACTGATAACTTTAAATTTTTTTTTTAACTTTCTGCGGAGAAACATGTAAAAATATTATGCTCATATTAAAGCATTGAATTAGTTTCAGGACCCTTACATTAAAATATGGTCAAGTATGATGGACAATGGCCAGGCATTTGATAAATACATTAAAATATTGAAGTTCGTAATGTAAAACATAATTTCAAAATAATAATAATAATGAATCTGCAAACCATTTAATATCAATTAGAAAATTCCCATTCATGATTTTTTTAAGATATAGCTATTACATATAAGAATTAAAATCCGACAACATTTAAAAATAAGAAAAAAAAAATTATTTGAAGAATCCAAATTATAAAATCTCTTTGCATCAAATATTTAAATATATTTATGTAAAAAAACGCATCACAATAATAGCGAATAGAAGTATTATTTTCATAAATGGGGGGGGGGGGGTATTAAATTTGTATGCAATTAGATACATCGATCTGAGATTTGCTTTTTGAAATCTACAACATGCAATATGTAAGTACATTTATTACAAACATATATTACGATCAATGCAATCAAATATGACTTTATAAATGCAACTTATTGAATTAGAAATATTTAATAGCGAAGTTTTCCTCTGAAGTTAATATAATAACACTACCAAATAATTTGTTTCTTGGAAGCTTTTGAATATTATTAAAAAAAATTGCTGATCATTTGTAAAAAATATTATAACCATAAATGGTTCACCGCTAGTAATTTTATGCACAGATTAATAATCATTAATTTTATTGAATGAAGTGTGCTCCAATATCGTACATTATAATTTCATCGCCATCGTTATTGTCTCATTTTTTTATTTAATTAAATACATTTTATGCTTCTCTATAAACTGTATTATATATTATTCCTGTTTATATAAAATGAACTATACCAGGTTTATATATTACAGGAAAATATTCAATTAAACTTAATTATTTCAACAATATGCACAAAACTAAACAATAAAATCTCTGCTTAGCCTCCCAATGACCGAGAATAATTTCATTTTGATTATTCTTAAAGAATACCCTCTCTCTTTCTCAACAATATTACGCTCATAAATAAACACATTAATCTTCTCGAAGTGTTTGGATACAAAAAAATAATCATAAAAGAATGGTTGTATGAATACGAGTCATTTTTTCTTCCTCTTCTCAACAACACTCGGAACTCTGAGCATGAAAAGGGAGATCATAGGCGCTACATCAAGCGTAAAAATTAATTAAGCATCGACCAATCACAGGTGTTATACGAACAGATGGATTTGATTGGGCGAATGTGGTAATCGCGTGCTTATTTTATTGACGGAATAACAGGAAAGTGGGGAGATGGGACTTTTATTGGGGGTGGTGCGAAACAGGCATTCAAAATACCATACGGGAGGCGGTTGTATTCGCACGCGAAATGACATAGCCTTATATATGGATGATTTATTGTTTACCACTTTTGAGGAAGTTTTTTTTTAATATATTTATATTTTCAATCGAGATAGCTTATCTTCAGGTGTTCTTCTTCAATGTGATTTTATTCCATACAAGAGAGTTTATATCATACAACATTTTTTTTCTTTCAGACCGAAATTGCTTAGTTGTTTCTACATGCTTTAATGTATAATGTAATTTTGAAGAAAACTTTGCACACAGATCAGATAATTGTAAGTTTCAAACCAAATTAAGGTCTTTAAATCACGTGATTTGTTACGTGTATTTAACTGTATCACAGTGGTGCACATAGGAATTTTTCAAGGTGGGTTGGGTGGGGGAAGGGGGTAGGGTTCACCCTTGTCGTATTTTACCCCAATACGCCGCCAAGCGTATTCTTTTGATTTTATCGATTGTCGGGAACAAAAAAAGAGTAAAAAAGAAAATTATTGAATAAATAATTAACAGTAATTAATAAAATAACTTATTAATAACAAATACTTAATTATAAAGTGCCAGAAAACACAAGAATTTATACAATTTTACTTTTCTCACAATTGAAAAATAAAAACAGCAAAAAGAGCTACATACTTTATATATAAGATTATAAACTATCGAAAAAAAAGGGACATTGGGAAAGGGTGGGAGAGACCCCTGTTGTGTGAGCCACCGAAATGTATGGTAAAACTTTACTCTTTTTTTTTATTGATTGCTGATATTTATTTATATATAAGATTTAGAGCTACATTCGAATTTGATAGAAATCAGTTGAAAAAGGAAGAAAATTGGATCAGAGGAATCAATAAAAGAGTATATATATATTTCCTAAAATTGATTTAGGTCATTTTTTTATGAATTTTAAGATACTTTTTTAACACTCTAATATGTATAATTAATGGAATTTTTAATTTAAAATGTATTTAAAAGTTACACTATTGTATAATATATATATATAAGAAAGTTTGTCATTTTTTATCAGTAAACAATTTTTGTGAATATATCTAAGCCTCGGATTAACATACTAGACTGAGGATAAGAACTTGTTATTAGCACGATTTGAATGTCGAGTGAATGTGCAGTTTTGTGGAGCAAGAGCCACTTTTGGCCAAACTGCGCCAGACACTTGTTAAAGTATTAAAATTCTGAAAATATATGTAAAAAAAGTATAATTACATTTATATATAGTTGACTGTAGAATTTTTTGGTTATTAATGATCTTTAATAGTCGGAGAGTTACATCAAAACACTATAAGCTCTCAATACATATATATATATATATATATATATATATATATAACATATATACTCTAAATTGCCATAAACCTATCAAAGCAAAGCAATAAAAGAAACATAAGACAGTACAGGTCAAGAATAAGATAACCTCAGTGGTACGATAGCAAACTATTGGCCTTAGGAACTAAGAATACAGGTACTCTTTACGTTAGCCAATCTTCCCTTATCATCAATTACATTTTTCTATATTGTATGTATGTATGTATGTATGTATATATAATGGGGAAAATGTAATTGATTAATTTTTTTGTTCTAATTAGCTGCTAGTATTCATTTTTCCATGTTATATTTAATTGTTTTTTTCTCCTCTTCACCACAGATTTTATTGATTTATTCAAATTGAAAGTCGAATTTTTCTGAATAACAAATACTTAAATTTACTCCTAGAATTAAGAAGAGTTAAGTCCTTGTGAGAGAGAAAAAAATGATACTCTGGAAATTAATTCTTTAAAATTCACTATATTCTACTTAATGGAAATGATTCACTAAATTTTCCAATTAAATATTTACCTTAGAATGCTTAGAATCTTTACTTTTTTAATTACATTGATGTAAAAACTCTGTCCTCCTCCCACATATTCTCAGAGGAAATTTAATGTTTCGATTAGATATCTTTTCTAGCAAATCCTAGCAAGAATTTTTATTCGAAATAACTTTCAAATTAACTTAAAACCCTAACTTCATTTTATTTATGCCTCTGATTGAAGCTTCTCTAAACACGTCACGTGGTGATCTACGAGATAATTTGTTCGCCGAGATTGAATTTCACCCGCGTGACATGTTTCTTTCACAGAATCTCAAAATACAACCTGATCATCTCGCCAAAACTTGAAGTTTACCACTCAACTTATTCTGCACGAATCTTATTTTCGGTTCGTACGATTATTTAAACGATTCGTTTTGGTTAGGCTGAAATGTTTTTTCCCTAAGACGGTAGTGTAATTACACGCCTAAATCTTAATTTTCTGGCAGGGAGACTCAAAACGCTGCACCTGTCAACGAAGAGGACAAAGTACACCTACAATAATACATTACACTCCATCGTACTTCGCGACATTTCGTTACATGCGATACGTTGCAGAGCATCTTCTCTTGGCACAAACCAAATCTTTGGCACACTACAAAACAGCGCCGAGGTTCGAAACTCTATACCCCTTGCTGAATCGGCGGGATGCCCTCCCCCGCAGCCTTCGCCCCCCTTCTAACAAGAGTAGAAGAGGGAATGGAAGGAAAAAAAGATAATAAAAAAATGGGAGAGGGAGAAAAAAAAGAGCGAACAATTTTTGGAAGTTGCCTAAAAGATATACGGTGGAAATAGAACTGAAGTGAAATAAGAAAATTTCCGAAGGAGAACGAAAATAGGAGTAATGTTATTCTACTGCGGATAAAATTAGATATTTGATAATTTACATTACATAAGTCACTTGTTATTTACTGAACTGGATTATACCCCGATAGCCTACTTAAGTGTTCAAATAATATATTTACATAAATAATAATATTAATATACTTCAAGTAAAAAAGTTTAAATTTTTGTTATTTTTATGTGTAGCATTTTAAATTTGTGGATGCATAACATTTTTTTTAAAAATATTATTTATTTTTAGTTGTTATTTGACATCACGCAAATAAACACATTTTATTGAAAAAAGCAATAGTCATTATATTTTTAAGTAAAATTTCTGGAAGAATTCAATTTTTATTAGTTATTTTAAGAAAAATTTGACTTGTAAATCAGCATAGAGTGGTGATAAGCAATTTATCACCATTATGTCATATGCTATCTTTATAATTGTAAATAAATAATCCTTTACTTATTATTTGAAAAATGTTTTTAAGTTGTTCTAAAGGCAATTGAAATTATAAATCCTTAGTAAATCCTTTTAACAAAAATACAACCCTTTTTACCTACAATTACTTTCTTACTTAAAATTACATTTCATATATAGAGATAACTTTCTAATATAGGTATACCTAGCATGTCAAATTTATTTTTATTGAACTTTTAATTTAAAAAAGAAATAAAAGTTTTTCTGACTTGTTTATATTTAAGATACAAAACTATTTAGAGTTTATCATTAATATTCAAAATTAAAGGCACTTAAGTATCATAAAAATCCCCCTTCAATTTGGAAAAACGTTATTACATTCCTTTTCAAGGTTGATCATTGTTCTGATAAAATTTTATCAGAAATTCAATTGAATCAAAACAAGAATAAATCATATTCATATAATTTAGAATGTATAACTAATTCCCCATTCAATTTCCACGCAATTTTACTAAACATCAGATTAAATTCCTGGAGATATATGTCAAGGATATAGTTAAATTAAGAGGTTTTCAGATCGTAAAAAAAGATTTGAAATTAGGTTTTAAAAAATACCATAAAAAGCAATTTCATCCTTATACAATACTCATATAGCAACAACCCATTTTATTTATTTTTTATTTCTTGTATCATCCTTTTCAAATTAATCTGAAGAATATAAATAAATATTCCAAGCTCTATCCTCTTCAAATTATAAATAACATAATTTAGCACGAAAGAAAAAGCTCATTTCATATTACCTTTCTTCCCTAAATAAAGCTTGGAAACCAATTTCCTCTGAAGCTTGTTATTATATCGTGCTTCAGAGCAGATGAGTGGGTAAAGAAGAGCCTATACGCTATCCCGTAATAGTTCTTCTCACCTGAAAATGGGGATGCAGGCGATAATAAAATGATCCCTTTTCTCCG
>BMAO01002384.1:0-95360 GCA_019973975.1 Trichonephila clavata
AATAATTACTGCTACTTTTAAACATTGATAAGGAACCAAAATATTTTGTGGATAGTTAACACAACCTTTAAATTACAAATGAAGTTACCAAAAGAGACCAGAATGTGTTATAATAAAATTCTTCCACACACAAAAGTATGACTTGATAGTAATCTGTACAGTCAGCTCTCTTTTATGATATAAGGAAGATGCTCGGAGTTTATCCATTTCAGTAAGAAGCCTAAGAAAAATCCTAATTTTTCACTAATCTTTACGATGCGATTAATTGTTTAGTGTTTGAAATTTCTTTACAAGAATTACTACTTTACTTTTTTTTCTTTTTTAAAAAAATAAATAAATTTAGAGCTTGAAAATGCCCAACAAAATAATAAAATTCTTACAAAATAAGTTAATTTCATTTATCTTTTAAAAAAACAAAGAATTTGAGAGTGTGTTTCTGCTTAAAAATGGTTTAATTTATGTTTATTCTGTTTGTTTCTGTAAGAAAAACATATCTATGTGTGATTATTCAGAAGCAACGGCTTGATGTGTATAATTTCGTTTGCAGATAAGTTTAGTGGTGCCCTCTACTGTATTCAAAAGTAAGTAATAAGTTAACACACTGAAAGCTAAAATATATATTACCGATTTTTTTTTATAAATTATTGATTTCAAATTTGATTTACTAAAAACTTACTTTTACCCCCACACATAAACAAAAAAAAGTTTAATCTAACAATAATAATACAAATGTTTGATGAGTTATACTTAGATACTTTTAATTTAATTTCACTCCATTGAATAGTAGAACTTTGGAAATAAAATACGTATTACATGTCATCCATTAAGAGACTAAAAAAAAAAAATCATTTAATGCAATTATTATTTTTTAAATTTAGATTTTATTTCAGTTTCGAATATAAAAAAGGCACGCATTTAATTTAATTATTAATTTTAAGCATTTGGATTGCTACCAAAACAACATACTTCCAGTATATACCTTTTGCATTTGAAAAAAAAAAATGTAGCTGAGTCTTAAATCATTTGTAGAATATGCAGTAAAGAAATATAACAAATTATGGCTGAAAATTTCATCCATCAGTACTTTTAGTCACAGATGCCCTTATGGATGAGCAGAGCCGGATCTACGTATGGGCTTAATGGGCGAGAGCCCAGGGGCCCCGGATTCTAGGGGCCCCCGATCCTCGTTGAAGAGAACAAACAGAAAAAGATGCTTACAATCAAAATATTACTAAAATAATAAACCAGTAAAAAAATACATTTAAAAAAATACCCGAAATACCATACCAAATTTATTTTTATTTTCGAGAACAAGAGCACAATTTACTTCAGTTCTTCCGCCTTTCCACCGAATACGCGTAAATTAATAATGAATAGACAGAGACTCTATCATAGGACGGTGCCGATGAGCATCGAGCACTTATACAAACGTAGTGGCACTTTTTCTGTAGACATTTATTTTTGTGCAATAGGTGCAATCAGGTTTTGGGCCCCAAAACGGATCTTACAAAGGATTGAAAAACCATAGTATAACATAAGCTTTAGGCCCCCTAAAACTTTGGGGGCCCCGCAATGCGGGGTTTCAGGGGTTTACGTTACGTCATTGAAGTGAAAGGGAAAAGAACTTAGTCAAAGAAAACGAAGAAATACAACAAGCAAATATTAATGAGAAAAATATGCAGTATCTCGATGACCAGCAGCCTTTTGAAAAAGATATTGTTCAGCCAGAGAATGCCAGTAATACCCCAACTGAAAGTGTTTAGGCAATGTTAGGTTTGAGAAATACGTTGACTTAGGTTCGTGGCCTAAATCTCTAAGAAATAATTTTATTGATTGTATTATTTCCCATGAAATGAGTTATTTTCAAGAAAAAAATCCAAACAATATATATTCTGTTTCGGTAAGAGAATACAAAGGACAAAAGAGATCATTTTCGAATAATTATTTCATTAAAAAGCTTTAAAATGGCCAAGTGCTGGAAAAAGATATTTTGGCTATGTTATACAACTAGTATTGGTAGTGCTTTTTTTTTTTGACTTGCAAACTTTTTTCTAAAACAAATTCTCAAAACACAACCGACTTCTCTGATAGGAAACACTTAACAAGTTGTTTAGAAAATCAGGAAAATTCTATTGAACATAAAAATTTAGTGTTAGTTTGGTTGACACGAAAATAAAATAAATCTGTTTTACAAGGGGAGGGCATCACTAAGGAAATTCATTTGAGAACGAGACTTTGTGTATTAGTAGTTCTCCTTTAGGACAGTCGTCTTTAAACTTTTTCAACTCACGGAACCCCTAGAACTTGAAGCTGCTTTCGTGTAGCCCCTGGAACTTGAAAGTGCTTTCGTGGAACAACTTGAACCAGAAAGTGTTTTCGTGGAACCCAATTCCAAACACATACGCCGAGGAATATGTCTCAAAGTAATATTTAAAGTAGGTCAACATGTTACAGACACTTCATGTAAAAGTACTTAAAAAAGTATTTGTATTTATTATTAAAAAATTCTAATCTAATTTTGTTAATATAATTTACTCATTAATAATATTAATATATGATTCAAGTGTCACCAATCCATGCATTATATTTAGAAACTGGGATATGTGCTTCCTTTTTTTCACACGGTCGAAGTCTAGGTCTGTTGAGATTAATTGTAATCGCATTACTTATTTTGAGTTGAGTTTGCTTTTACACTTTGTTTTTGTAGCCACTTACGTGAGAAATATACGTATTTCACTTAAACACAATCTTCTGAATAGTACAAAAAATGTTTATCGTTGTGTGCGAAATCCCGTGTATTTTGCATGAGAGAGAATTTGAAACCTAAATTTTAGAAGGTGTTCTTGCTTAAATTTAGAATTTAACATCAAATCTGTCAACACGTTGTTTGTTTTCCTTCATTATAAGTGTTGTTTTCCCCCAAATTTAAAAAAGTGTATTTTCCATTAGAAAACTATTTAGTTTGAAAGACATAGTGCTAAATAACAAGTATAAAGTTATCTCGTGGAACGCCCAAGATAGTAAACAATAAAATATTCACAATTCAGTTGAAAGTATATCTATGTAATGACTTCTTCTAACTCTATAACTTTACCCCGTTAAATTATTTCCTAATTCTTTGGCACAAGACCCTTATAAAATTAATCTTAGTCTAACTGCTCACGCGCATTTGCATCCAATCACGACTCCTGTTACACAAGAGTCTTACGACCTTCACCGTCAGTCTAAAAAATCGGAGCAGACGGTTACGCGCTCTCCTGTCTTTTGTCTGTCTTCATCATATAAGTAACTGGCTGCAGCTAGCGTCTGTGCTTTGTCCACTCGCCAACAAATGTGTTTGTCCCTGCTGTCTTCGCTTGTGTGATTTTTGTGTTGTTAGAAATAGTTTTTGTGTGAATTGTTGCAATGTCCTGTTCAAGAAACTAATAAAAGTTTACAAATTTCAAGTCTTTTCTACTATGCCACGACTACAACATAATGAAGCATTTAATAAGTAAGCAAAATTTGAACATTTATGTTTAGTTAGAATTTTACAAATAGTGCGATTAAAAATTGCAGGGGCATTTCGAAAACCAAAAGGGAGAACTTGAAATTCATATAAACCTTCAGTTGTGATAAAAGCTAATTTTTCTTTATCATGGAGAGGAATGTGCCAGTATATAACCACTTGCAAGGACAAGAGTAGAAAAAAATTAGCATTATTTAATTTATCTAGCATGAAATCTATTCGAGGTAAGGCTTCTGCATCCGTATAACAAATTGTATAATATATGAATAACATACAAATTGCATTCATTTTTCTGTAGTCAATGCATAGTCTTGTTTTTTGTTTTTCATCTCTTTTATAAGCCAAAGTAACAGGGGAAGAATAACAACTACTTGATTCCTTAATTAAACCTGCATCTAGTAAAGTTTGAATTTATTAATCTCAGCTTCTGAAGTAGCTGATGTTCTGTGTGTTCTCTGAGAAATTGAGAGATCTGAGGTTAAATTAATTCTAGGGGCTCCATTCTTATTTTACCAACATCATTTTTATTTTTTGAAAAAAATATGGGAGTATTCTGAAATAAGTTGCACCAGGTTAGGAGACAGTTCTTTAACAATTGGGGTTAGAAAATTTCCTCCGAGGTATTGACTAACTCTTCCTGATTAGGTTTATAGGTTTGTTTACATTTTCCAGTATGTGTAAAGACATTTGTTTGTTGATTTTGCTAGAATTATGTTCAATAATTTGTCCATTTTGTAACAATTGGTTATATTCACAATCAATCATAAATTTGTATTGGCTACACTCTGGTAGTCCTAGGATAATATAAGGTAAACTACTATTAATAACATACAGATTTACATTCGCTCAATTTGTCCAATTCTTAGAAAAGTTTTGCATACTTGATTTAACTGAAAATTGCCATGGGCTTGGTTAATATGAAGAGGCCTAGTTCTTTGTGTTGTTAGTTTAAGTTTATTTACAATATCTGCAGAAATTAAAGATAAAGCGGATCCAGTGTCAATAACAATATTTACATTATTTTTACCTGTAAAAGGTAGATTGTCCAAGTTAACTAGGCTTGACAATGATGAGACGTGTGTGTCCGGACACTTGTAATTGTCAATATGCTGGGCCAGGGTTCTCAATAGAAGGGTGTTATCTCTGTTTTGGGATTTGTTGTGTACTAAAAGGGTTCCCCGTGCACTGAGAAGCAGTGTTAGTAGCCAAAGATGAGTCACAAGTAAATGGGGTTTGTCTTAATTCGGTTTGTTAAAAGGACATTGCTGCTTCCAATGGTAAGCATTGAGAATGCCTTGACGAGTACAAAGACTGCATTGTGTTGGTGGAATTCCATTTTGAAAATGTGTGTGGTAGTTGGGTCTAAATCCTCGATTGACAAAATTGTGAGCCTGATGATTTAGGAGATGTTGGGGACACGTTCTGTTAAAAATTTGAAAATTGGGTGTAAAAGAGTTATTTTGAGGTCTGAAAGCATTTTGTCTTGGTCTATAATTATTTGGTTCTGGTTTAGTTGCTTGTGTTTTCTTTAGGCTGGTAGCTACCATGAGCCATTCTGTAGGTGAGGTGGGAAGGTTAATGGTCATTAATTATTTAATATGGTGGGCAGTCCATCAGTGAGTCCTTCCAAAATAAGTTGGGGAGATAGACCTAATTGTCTACCACAATTTAGTTTCTGGTGAAAATATTACTCTAAATTATTTCTTAGCTGGTGTTGAGAGAAATCTGATAAATTTACTATGTTAGGTTATAAGAAATTTTCAACAAGGATATTACAGAGATCATAAAAATTAGAAATATTAAGACAAGAATTAATATAATGGGTTAGAGCAGAACCTTTAAGGTATTTTGAGATATTAAGAATTTTCCAAATCATTATCTTTATTGCTAATTTTGCATGCAATTTTAAAAACTCTCGTACCAAGCTTCTTATCTCATTCCATTTTCGGAGTCAAAAGCTATAATGTAGGGCTCACTGGGAATTTGATTAGTAGCACTATTTACAGCCAAATTGGTTTGATCATCATTTGCCATTTTTAATCCAGATCTGAGAATCATATAGAAATTCAAACTTTTAAATAATTCTTAAAAATTTTGAAGTACAAAATAAAAATACCAAAATATTAAATTGAAATATCAACACAAATCAAAATATTTGCAGTTACTAATAATAAATATTCAAATATCAAACATGAAAAAACTTATACTTCTTACTTCAATATATATTTTTTACCACAATTAAAACAAGTATTGCAATACTATTAAAAAAATGTCAAATAACTATTCATGGAAATCAATTTGTAGAAAAATATATCAGTATAAAATATGCAATATAAATTATTTTAATTTTTAAGACACTTGAATTAGTAAAATAGAAAAGCATATCTACTAACGATGATTCATTGACATTTTACTTGCAGAAATCGTGCCATTTTTCAATTAGATGACTTCTTTTCGTGTTGAACGCGCACCACAATTTGAAGAACACAAAACTATTTAGCGAAAAAAAATTCATTTTTTTCTTAACGCAGGAGTCACAGGAGTTTTCCCATAATATGCAGTAGAAAAAAGGGGAATCCCCATTCTAGTTGAGCTGAAAACTTTTATGGCCTGGATTTTTTCACATTGTTGTCGCAAGGAGTAGGGAATAGGATTTTACTTGAAGTGTCAACGACGATTTTCTTACGATATTTCATCTTTTTTCCCCGCATATCCCAGCAGGTTATTTTAATCCTGCCGTCTTGTTGAGATGCCCTGAGTTGCTAGGAATTTTGTTTACTTATTAAATGCGTCATTATGTTGTAGTCGTGACATAGTAGAGAAGACTTGAAATTTTTAAACTTTTATTAGTTTCTTGAACAGGACATTGCAACAATTCACACAAAAACTATTTCTAACAACACAAAAAAGCACATGAGCGAAAACAGCAGGGACAAACACATTTGTTGGTGAGTGGGCAAAGCACAAACACTAGCTGCAGCCAGTTACATGATGAAGACAGATAAAAGACAAGAGAGAGCAGAGCGTAACCGTCTGCTCCAATTTTTTAGACTGGTGGTGAAAGTCGTACGACTCTTGTGTAACAGGAGTCGTGATTGGATGCAAATGCGTGTGAGCAATTAGACTAAGATTAAGATTATAACGGTCTTGCGCCAAAGAATTAGAAAATAATTAAACGGGGTAAAGTTAAAGAGTTAGAAGAAGTCATTACACACACACACACACACACATATATATATATATATGATGGGGGTGATGAGCTTTAGGTACCTGTAATTTATAAACTTCATAGAGAACGTGAATCCATTTTGCATACATTTTTATTTCTTCTAGATTTCTTATTATGTCTCATGGAACCCCAGGGCGACGTGGGGCACAGTTTGAATACCACTGCTTTAGGAAGTTTAACCCTCAATATAATAGCGCCAAATGGGCAGTGAATTGAGAGAAATAAGGAATCGAAATTCATACTATATAATTCATTTTATACAATTAAATTTTAATCAGCTCCATCGATATAGCGGCATAGGGATAGCGCACCAATATTTTTTGTGATCGGACATGGTCATGTAGTAGACTTGCTATTTTTAACACGCTTTTATAAGTTTCACTTGCATGTAACGGAATCTTAGAACTCGATTTTTACTTACTTAAAAAGATCGGATTCATTCGAAATTTCGCACACTTGTCAAGGACCGATGACAATACAATAATTTCATAATTTCGTTCCATTGTCCTTTTCAGGATCGTCAGGAATAAGATAATCAGATTTGGTGACAATCCATATATCACGCCAGATTTGGCGACTTATTGCATATATCATTTTTAAATTTGGTGATAGTTCCATATACCATTTTCAGACTGGCGACTAATTTCCTGCATCATTTCTGATTTGGTGACTAAAAGAATAAGGTGTAACCCTAAAGTGTTTTGAATTTAACGCTAATTATATATGCAAGTATAAAATACACTTGCGGTTAAAAGAAATAAAACAAACAAAAGAAATTGTACAAACATAATACAAACATTTTTCTGAAAATGAAAATAAAAAAAGGCTCGAGCATGTGAAAAAAAATAATTTGCGTTCTAACTGCTAAATATTTTTTATTTTTATAAAGCAATACGCTTAGAAATGATGATACGAATTAACGTGAAAGGAACACGTTTAAAAGGTGAAAAAACGATTGACACTTAATATTGCCATGTTTTTAATAACTTGCTTTGTTTAATGTCTATCCGGGTGGAATTTTGTAATTGATTTATACTGTGCGACTTTCCGAGGAGCTAGAGACTTCAAATTCGGACCATAGCTCGGAAGTGGATGACAATGCATGAAAATGTGATTAAAGAAAACAAAAAGGAGGAATTTTATAATATTTAATCTGTAAAAAAACATGATACTTTAAAAAATTTTGTAATTCGAACTTTTTATTCTTTACACACTTTTATTTGTTTGACCTGTTCAAAAGAGACGGAATCTAATATAACGATCGAGGCTCGTAAACGGAGAGATAATACACTTCATACACGTTAATTATATCCATGAAGAGCAAGACTAATTCACAGCACGTAATTCAGCTTCAAATATCAAACTCAAGGATAAATTCAACAATGAATAAATGATAGTTTAAAAAACTAAAAAACACGCTTTTATTGTAGTTCGAACTAAAAAATGAAAAAAAAAAAGTTTGAAAAAAAAACTAAAAAAAAACGCTTTTATTGTAGTTCGAATAAAAAAAAAAAAAAAAAAAAAAAAAAAAAAACACGCTTTTATACTGAATCGAACTATAATTTATTCCCAATTCATTTAATTATTTTTACAATGAAATAATTTTTCTTATCAAATATTTTATATAATTATAAAATAATTTAATAAAAAATATAACAATTTTACATATTATAAAACTATTTTTTATCTAATTATAAAATTATTTGTAATTATTTTACTTTTTAAAATACAAAATACTTATATATATTATATCATTTATATAATATATTTTTATAATAAATATTATTTATAAATAGTATTATAATGTATTTATAAAATATAATATAAATATTTATATACTTATAGTAATTATTTAGTTTTTTAAAATATAAAATAATTACAAAAAATATTTAATAAGCCTTTTTTAAATAAATTTATTTAATAGTAAAAATAATTAAATGAATTTTTTAAAAAAACAAAGCAAGTCGATCACGCGACTCGAACCCTGACAGACTGCGCGGAATGCAGGTACACTACCACCTATGCCACTGCATCGCTGGAGCTGAAAAAAACTTAATTGTATAAAAGCTAAGTACGAATTTCGAAGGCTATTTTCTCGGAACTGTTTGTCTGTTCGGCGCTATTATAGTGACGGTTCAACACACTAAAGGAGTACTACCCTATTACACAAAATCCCGTCTCCAAATGAATTTCCTCAGTCGTGACATCGTTAGATAAACAGTTACAAGAGCAGCTAAGAAAAGATGCACAGTATAATTACCACAATGTCCTCAAATGTGTTATTACGGCAGTACAGTATTTGGCTATAAGAAGTTTAGCATTTAGAAGTACCGAGGAAGTTTTGTTTTTAATCCTAATGGTTATTTTATGGGTACCCTGCAACTGCTAGCAGAGTTCGACCCATTTTTTCGTGAACATATTGAAGAGCGAGAACTACGAACAAAATCGTTAATATCGTACTTATTAAAAAGGATATATTAGTTAATAATGGAGATCATGGGCAAGCGAATCATTAAAACAATTACAACTCAATAACGTTTACACAAAGCACTGTTCAATTATGATGGCTTCAACCCCAAATTTGTCCCACAATGACCAATTTGCTATTGTACTATGATATTGTTTTCGGGAAAGTGTATGAAAGTGTTATTATGAAATGTATTATGTTTGTGAAGCGAAGCGTGCATTTTTAAAATGCATGTACAGAAATAAAGAACAACAATGAAAAATACTAGAATTACTTATTTATTATTCTTTCTATTAATACTGATCTCACTAAAGACTTAAAATGTGATCAGCAAATGAAAGAATTTGCAACATAAAAGTTAGAGAAGTTTTTTTTTGTAAATTATGTTATTGTTTATAACGTATTTAAATTGTTTGAAATAAAAAAAAAAACCTTAAGAGAGAGTTTCGTATATTTAAAATTTTTCCCCACAAATTTTTTTTTAGGAAAATGGCAAAATTTTTAATTATTTAGGGGGCTCCAGGTATCATTAGCCCAGGGCCCCCAAAGGTCATAGTCCGGCCCTGTGGATGAGTACAGAATAAAGCGTTGTTTATGTGTGTGTTTACAATTTTTCTTTTAAATACAGCTTGATATTGATTGTTGGTTTATTAACACCAGTTATACTAGAAAAATGAGGTCAGCTGCCTCCCTCTATATTTAATATCCGTATTCATTGCCTTCAATGTATTCATTATCAAATATATTTCGCATATATATAATGCTTATATTTTATAAGCCAAACAGCTAAAAAGATAAATCATTTGACTCTCTTTGTGAATTTTTTATAGACCAGTGATTTCCAACTGTATTTTCGTTGTAATACACTTTTATCAATTTCAAAACTTAGAGGCACACTAACGACAAAATAAGTTTAAAGGGATTTTACTTTTCTGTAAACCACTATGTAAAATAGTTTACGAATGTTAAATAAAATAATACGTACAATAAAGTCTACAACATGTTTATTGAAAAATTATTTACGAATTAATTATGAGAATACATTTAATAATGCGAAATTTGAGCTTGATGATTTTTGAAAATTCGTTATTGTTTGGTCGCAAAAAATGTTAATGTCACTCTCATTTCGTTATCTCCATTTAAAAAAGTCTCGATTTTTTTTCTCATTTTTATATTTGTTAATGCTGAAGATCCGAATTCACAAAAATAAACTGTGTAAATTTTTTGTAATATTTGTAAGTTTTTTTGTGTGGCTATTATAGAATAATCCCCTCGCAATTTAATCCAAAATGAATTAATTGACTCTTCCGAATGTTTTGTAATTAAATCTCGATTTTTACTACATTAGCTCCTCCTATTCATTCAAAGTTCGTACACAAATGTACCCATTAAATTATTCTTGTATCTAAATTTAGGAAATAATGAATAATTCTATCTTCTAATGACGTCAAATGGTAAGTAACAATTTTATGAATAGTTTTGTAGGAGCCCTTTGGAACTGACTCAACATTTTCCAAATTACTTTCCTGTGCTTTATTCATCCACAAAGTTATTTTTTTCCTTCGAATCCCATCAGGTTTTTTTTTTCTCGGACAATAATTAATCATTTTTTTTAAAAAATTGGCGCCACACTTTAAGGATTTTGGTGGCACACTAAAAGGCCGCGGTACAGTAGATGAGAGTCACTGATATAGACTGTATTTTTTTAAACTTATAAAAAAATCAAAATTTCTTCATGTGTGTGGTTCGAATAATTAAAATTTTAATAAATCTCCATACTTATGGATTTATTTTTTTTTATTTTGAGAATTGTCTGGTCTCTTAAATTAACTTACTTTTCATTTGACTACCAGAAATATATATAACCAAACACATTCTTTCATAAGTACACTTTGGTCTTTAAGTGATACCATTATAATATAATTTATTGAAAACTGAAAATCAAATTACTTTTTTTTAAAAATAGCAGCTTGAAGATATAGCAGATATTTTTCTATCTATCATCCACAAAATATGTTTCCGCAATATTTGGGAAGAATCAATAAATCATCCAAGGCAACATTTTCTAACATATTTTTTTGCAATAATATTTTCGAGTATCAATATTTTAAAGAATATATATATTTTTTGGATACAATTTTTGTGGTTTTTGATGTTTCGTTATTTTTGACGTTCATATAACCCTAGAAAACGCAAGTTATATGCTTTAATGCAGGGGTACTCAGCCTTTTTTCCCGCCGGGCCGCATACGTATGATAGCTATTTCCAGGGCCGGCTCTAGCAATTTTGACACCCTGGACAAAAATTCAAAATGCCACAACTCTCCACAAAGTAAAAAAATATTATTAAAAAATATATAAATTGTTCATATACACGCCTATAAAACTTGAATAGTTCTTGCAAAGGGAAAAGGCACATAACAGTATGTACATAAATATTTATTAAAAACTAAAACACAAAAATAAATCAAGTAACAAAATAAACACAAAAAGATCATAAGTGTTTTTTTTCTGCATATAGCTCTGAATACTTTTTGATAAATTATTTTTAATCTACTTTTTGAGCTATTTCATATTTGATAGCCAATGTAGCAAAACCATTTAATCCATCTTGAAAAGTTGTAGTCCGTAAGAAATTTTTAATTAATTTTAATTTTGAGAAACTCTTCTCTACGATTGCTACACTTATTGGTAAAGAAAGTAAAATTCTTAATGCAATAGCAAGATTTGGCGCAAATTCTAAAACTGAAATAAATTTTAGAACTTTTATTGGGCTTGGTTTTTTTTTGCGCAATAAAGCTGAAACTGATATTATCTCATTTGCTAAACCAAGAGCGTTTATATCTACTGATTCTCCATCTGTAAACATCACTTCTAAATTTTTATAGTTTTTAGTTATCAAGTTATTTAGAGGCATCTTTTAAATCATATATATTGTATAAAAATTTAAAACAATTACCATGGGTACTCATTAAATTGAATCTACATTTCAAGGCATTAATTGCTTGGTCAATTGTAAAAAAAATAAATAAAACAACCCTATTTTACAGTTTAATTTAGGATCTTCCACCGGATCATCTCGTGCTTTGTAAATATTAACATTTTTGCGTCGAGCTCAGTGACGTGTCATCGCGCCACCTTATACAACAATGTATTGAATGCAATAATAATGTGCTTCAACGCCAAAACTACAATGCGACTTTAGTATTATAAACTTCATATTATCAATATATCAATAATATTCTGTGTATGACAAGCCCATGGAAGTCACTTGTAATTACTAAACTTGCTTTTAATTTAGTATTGATAAATCAATTATTAAACTCTTTTTGTGTCGAAATGATACATTTATACATATCTTATATCAGTGTGAATATGTATTTTTATTTTTTACCATGTCAGAATGTATTTTGTTTTGCTTCCTTTCTGTAAATTAATAATTATTTTATATATATATATATATATATATATATATAAATCTTTTATTTTGGACTATTCGCTATGTCGCGTCTTGCCCATCCCCCCGCAACGGAGGCACGCTCCAAAGTTTAAGAAATGCCGGTTAGAACAAATTTCTTTTCATATGCACGAGTCTTTTTTTTAAATTTCCATTTTCAGAAAAATTAAACAATCGTTTATATTATGGTAAGAAATTGTTGACGCAAACGTTTTCGCTGTATAGGGTTGTAACTTAATCTCTTAGTCGCAAATCTGGAGATGGTATATGAAATTAGTCACCAAACTTGAAATAGTATATAGAATTAATCTCCAAATCTGGAAGCGGCATTATGAATTAGTCGCCGAATCTGAAAATCATTATTTCTGATATCCTGATCAGAACAATGGAACAAAATTAGGAAATTGACAAGTGTGCAAAATTTTGAATTAATCTGACCTTTTAAAGTGGGTAAAAAGCGAGTTCAAAGAATCCTTTACATACACGTGAAACTTATAAAAGCGTGTTAAAAATGTTTACCCTGTTTTGTTTACTAAAGCAACCATTTTACCGAGGCTAATTTTACTGAAATAATAATGATTTCAGTCTCGATTTTAGTGAAACCTCTCTGCTGACATATGTAAGGAATTAATTTTTATGCAAGTCATATGACACACAATCATGGATCTGTTTACTCAAGTTTTCAATATAAGTGAAATGCTCGCATGATATAAATAGCAAGCTGGTTAGTGCCTTCTTTTTCATAAGCAATCACCATATTATTTGCTAACTTTTTCGTTTTTTTCTTAACATGAAACAAAGAATATAAAATATATTTACCCAGTGCATGCATAATTTATTGATAAAAAACAAAGTAAGAAAATGTGATTGAAACTTCCTGTCAAGCAAATATTAAAATTCCTTTGAAAATCTATGATTTTCTGAAAATTAAAGGGATTATTGATGCGTCTTATATGTTAGTACTTTTTAAAAGCAAGGGCGGCATTGAATACATCTATTAATATTTTTAACTATGAGAAAAATATTGTTAAACTTCTCTCAGAATTGTACGGAACTTATGGTGGCCGACAGTGCAGCGCATCATATATGGCAAAAAGGTCATTTTGAATTTCAGTAGAACATGTGGAACCATGTAGATGTATAACTAGCTTAATAATGAGGAGACAATCAATTAATGAATACCAAATGAGATTTAATTACGTACTGAGTAATAGCGACTGAATTCTTTACACTTTTTAGCATAAATTATCATGAATTCGATGTCAAAATTGAAAAGACGAATTATTGAATCATATTGGAGTGAAAGTGACTTGGTAAACATAAGCAGGGAAGCTTGATTGATAAAAATATCACGAAAAAATAAAATTTTTACAGAGATACCATAAAAAACAGTCAACCGACAAAAAAAAAAATCTATGCATAGAAGGGGTATCATCCTGTTATGTATAAAGGAGCAATAGACGAAAATAAACCCCAGGGTGACATAGTACCATAAGAACTGATATGTGTGTGTGTGTGTGTTGCAGCAAATTATTTAAAGAATTATAAACTTATATATACATAAGCATTTACAAAACTGCTATTAAATATATTATGCCTTTAGAGGCATTCACAGAATTTAAATGTAATATTATACAACAGATTAATATTTATAACTTTAGTACAGATAGTAACATCTTTTTTAATGATATTAAGAATCCGATTAAAAAATTGCAAAATAAATTTATTATAGTTTATATTGATAAAGTGCCAGGAAATTTTGCCTTCATTTGTAAATGCTATTATAGTTTAATGCTCAACAAACATTTTGATAATAATACAGCTTTTTTTAAGTCATAAATTTCTGATAGAGAAATAAATAATCGAATTTTGGCTTTTCATAAACAATTAAAAATACAAATTAATAATAATTTTAAATTTCCACATGTATTTCTTACTCCTAAATTTCATAAAGACCCAGTCAAGTTCAGAGCAGTTACTAATGGTTTTAGACATATATCAGCAAATCAGGCAAAATTCTCCATGAAATATTACAAGATATAATAAATTATCTTAAAAACTCAGCCATTCTTAAAAATAGTAAAGAACTCATTGCACAAATTAAAGATAAAAAGATATTTTGAGTATATAGTTTAGATTTTGAAGATCTTTTTAACTCTATATTAATATTGATGATATGATTAAAACACTTGTAAAATTACATAAAGATAATTTATTTAAAAATGTCAAATATAATAGATTTGGTTATCTACTTAGGTTAGTTCTAAAAGAGAACTATGTTTATCATAATGGTAATTATTTATCTACAGATTAAGGGTCTGCCACAAGGTGACCCTGCTAGCAACTGTCTTGCCAATTTATATTTACATTATTTTGAAAATAGTTTCATATATAACTAAGACTGTTACTTTTTTCGCTATAGAGAGGATATTATCATTTTAGGCAAGCAAGACAACTTTAAACCTAACATTAATTTTTATCCACAATATATCTTAATTTAATTCAGACAAATAGTAACAATTATGAAGCAAATTTTCTTGATATTGTAATTAAATTAAAATATAGTAAAATAGTTATTAATATTTATGATAAATGAGAAGACTTTACTTCCAATATTATAAAAGTACCGCATTGGAAGAGTAATAATGTGCATGTTTCTATATTCAGAAATATTGTTATAAATTACACACAACGCAATAAATTTCTATTTTCAAATAAATCAGAAAAAATAAAAAAACTATAAGCATTTTATTAAATACTGTTTAATTAAAAAATACCCAATTAATTTTATTAATAGATATTTGAATAGTGAAATTCTAAATAGTAAGGATTAAATTTCCATTGTAAACAGGTTATTGTTTTAAATTCTTTATTCTTCCTAGATAGTTATAGATACCCCCAATTTCTAATTTTAGATAAAATTACTTTTTTTTTATATTTTTTAAAAATATTTTTTAAGTCATATAATCTTAGTGTCTCTAAGTTAATGGTAGTATGTTAACAATTCTTAATTTATTATTTCTATTCTTTTCATACTTCTCTTAAGTGCTACTTTTCAGCCATTGCTTTGCTTTGTATAAGTATTTGGGTCCAGAATCTGACAAATTGCTTGTTTATTGTACTCAGGTTTAGCGCGGGCTTTACGTTTATGTATGCAATTTTAGGTAAGTTACCTTCTTCTAATAATGGATTTAGATTTCCTATCCATTATTTTCAATAGGTTTTTACTCAGTATTATTAACAGAAAGGGGAAGGTAGGCTGGCCACAAAACATGTTAAACCCCACTTTTATATAAAATATTTTTATATATAAGCTGTCCTAAGTCAGCAATGTTGATAATACTGTAGCATCCATTCTTTTATATATTTTATGTTTAACTCTATTATTTTAATATTTCATATTTCCTTTTAAATTCTGTTGTCTGGTTATCTTGCATTTTCAATTATTTTCAGTTTTAATTATGTTTATTCATCTCTCTCTTGTAGAGAAACTTTGATTATATATCATCATATTCTACTCTTGATAGATGTATAGCAAGCTAAGTCAAAATTATAATGAAGGTAACTGACGATAAAGTCCAAAAGAGAGTTCGTCTTAAAAGGAAGACGAGAATTCGTTGTGAGATGCAGTACACATACTAATTTTTTTAAAAATGCAAATTGTTCTGCTCTAGAAAAGTGGTAATAACTTCAATATAATATACGCCTCTTGTGTTTGACTCTTTATTGGAAGTAATATTGATAACCTTCCGCATATTGTGTTTTGTGTTTTGTGTGGTATATTTAGCAAAAACCGAGCGTTGTCATATTTATGAAACATCCGAACTAAAATCACGAATTAAAATAAAACCTTGAAGCTTTTTGGGTCATCAATTAAGTTGTCACAAATATGATTTGCAATATTTTCAATACGTGTAACACAGGTAGAATCTGAGAGCTTGATTTTTTTTACTTGTATTGCTTGTCACAATTCCTGCTTCCCTCTAATCCTCTTTCGGGCCCGGCTAGATGTGTGGGAGGAACTGAATAATCAGTAGTCATGATTCACTCTAATTATTCTATTGTCACCAAAATATCAAGCGAGCACAATAATAATCTAATTAAGATAAATGATCAGATAGCAGAGCACGAAGGTGAGACTCGTTAGCCTGGGGATAATATTACGGATAACTGATTCCACGATACAAGCTCAATATAAACTACGTCGAGCACTAATAAACTAAACTTCTATTTAAACAACGATCACGATACCTGTACTCTTATGAAGTTGAGTCCTCCAGTTGAGGCCTTGAATGTAATTCTTATCCTGATTTAATCACCGTCGAGTGATCCTCTGTTAGATTTCTTCAATTGATAAACTCAGATTTGTACTTAATAATTTCACGATCCTCCACTCACCAGCTAACTCTCAAAATCACGAATACAGAATTTATAGTATATACTTAATTTGCACAATCACGTTTCCTTTCTTCGGTGAAAGTTGGTTGGTAAAATTATTGCCCCAGTAAAGTTCCCAAGGGGTTAGTTATAGACGCGTATAGATCCGTCACAAAAACTATTTGATTTTTGTTACTGATTTTATCAAACAATACATCGGAAACATTCAAGAAAAACGTCTTCTTAATTTCTTTATCAGTAAATAATTTCGTATGTTTATCAGTAATATAAGAAATTTCACAAGATGCCTTTATTACCTCTGCATTTTGTGACATTATCACAGGCAAAATGCTTTGCAAAGAATTTTTAAGTGAGTGAATTTATCGCATCTTGAAAGAAATGCTCAAGGAAGAGAGCCAGTGAAAGATTTGTGTTTATTGGTAAAATAACGAGCAAAATAATATTTTTAGGTATAATATTTTCAGGAAAAATTAAACCAGTTATTGATCCTAGTTTGTTTCTCACTGAGAAATGGTAAAATTCCCAATCGTCTAGAAACATCGAATTTTCTTTGGATATTTTTCGATTTGAAGACAGACATGAGGGTTACTTAACAATTAATTCCACACATAAAGTAGTCCATACTCCACCGTTATTTGTTATCACTAACCGTTGTAGTTGACAAAAAGAAAATAAATTCACACAAATCGTTCCAGTATGACACACTGATAGCAAAATTGATATATTTCATTGCTCGGTTGATAAATTTTCTAGCTAAATTTTTAACACAATTCTCTTAAATAATTGCATTTCTTAGTGCAAAGGGCCATGACATGGCTACTCAGAAAAGCCCGTTGGGTAGCATGCGACCCGCGAACTGCAGGTTGAGTATCGCTGCTTTAACGGATTCGAAAAGCAATTCTTTTAAAAATATAAGTAATATTTCAAAGTTTAAGCAAAATGACAAAAATATTATTTAACTGAAACTTTTCTAACAAACTTAAAACCCATTTAGAAAATTTTTCATGTGATACTAATGCATAAAATTTTTAATAATTGAAAGGTGTCATTGTGTAACTAGTTATTGATTTAAAAAATTTAACTCTGTTAAGCATAGGTTACACTTTTCGATCGCCCGTCGAATTAATTTGGTAACGTAATCGTATACTGAAATGTACTACGTTCGTATGTATCTTCTGAACTAATTATGTACTCCCAATCGTTCAAAAACATAAATTCTTTTTACAATTACTCCAGTGATAAGCTATTTTATATTGTGTGTTTGATTAAAGTTATATCTATGAGTACAATACATTTAATTTAGTGAATTGGATTTTTTACTAAGAGAAATAGTTCACAGATGAGTATTATTTCACATAATAAAGCAAGAAATTTATTATGTTTTAATTTAAAAGTATAAACACGAAATGTTTTTTGCTTTTGCTCGTGGTATCAGTTAATGGAAGCATAATTACCAAATAACGCGCGCGCGCGTATTTTAAAATTAAAAAAACTATAAAAATTCGAATTCAAAGATATGACAAAATAGTCCCAATTGAATTTTATGAGAACTTAGAAAAAAATAGATATGTTATCAAAATGAATGAATTACCCAAGTAAAAATATTCATCAAACAAATATAATCTAGTTATTCTTATCTAGTTATTTATACTTCTTTAAGTAAACAAATTATCAATTTTATTAAATTGCTTACATTTTCTACACTTAAAAAAAATTAAAAAATCTAATTTAAGTTTTAAAAATAATTCTGTTTATTGTAATAACCTTGTTTATTTTTCATCATTTCTAGAAACTTCTTGAAATAAGAAAGTAAATAGTTTTTTTTCCATTCTGATTTAATTATTATTTCCTTATGTGTAATGTTTCTCGAAAGTAAACTAAAGGAAAAGTGATTTTTCTCTTTTGTGTCTTTCTTTGTGTCTAAATAATTGATAATTCTATTTTTAATGCATATTATTTCCCCATTAAATGGATGTTATTTAAATTATTGTTGCTTAACAACTGCCTACTATTTACGTAATTATCCTCTGGTAAACAAAAAGAACAATTTTTCTGTGTGTCATTTATACAAATTTAAACACATTTGTACGTATTGGATTTTAATAACTTATGGCCAATACCCGTAGTATCATATTATCTTCTTCTACACTGTTATTTAATAATATTCACAACAATTGAATACTTAAAATAAGTTTTAATGATATAACAAACAAAAAAAGACAGATAATTGTTACTTATCAAATTAGAACAAATAAGTATTTTGAAGTTGAAAAACTAAATCAATATATCATTATCATACATGTCAAACTTAGTTTAAGAAATCATTAAAATTAATATGCAACTTTATTCTGTGTGTATGATTATTTAAATTCCCGTTTAATTATTTATAAGTTTGTAACAGCTACATTTATAGGCTCTGCCTTCCCTTGAATAATAGCGACAGCCAGGTGGCGCTACTTCTTTTTTGGGGAAGGAGAAGCTTTTCCTCAGTCTTCTAACCCGGATGGTCCCGAGTAATGTGTACACTTGGAGTTAGGCTCCCCCTATTGCAACTTGGTAAACTAATCTGAAAATATTCAAATTCTCAAAAATATAAATTTAAAAAAAATTTACATACATATATATATACAGGGTGTCCAGCCTTAATGTGACCCAATAGCTAATTCCCGAATCGTTCGGTTTAGATATGCACTTCCAATTTGAAAAATATTTTAAGGTATCCGAACACGTTGAAAATGACCAAATTCAGTCAAGACGGATATTTTTGTTTTTTATTTTATTGAATAGAGCTATCTTTTGACTTTACGAAAAATACTTTCTTTTGTTTCTACACTACCTAGAGGCCAAGTTACAATCAATTTTATAAAGTTAGAAAAACCGGAAGTGAGTTTTTGATCTACCGGAAGTGGGCATTTAAATTGCTCAAAATCTATCAGGAGAATCTGATAACTCAAAATATTGCAAATGTATTTCTATAAAACTTTTTGAACCTGATGTTTATGTTATTTTCTAGAGAATGTTCTAAAATATTTCTTATTATATTAATATTTTTTGAGTTATGGCTTGTTATTAAAATAATGGTTTCATAAAAAAATGTAACATTTCTTATAATGTTTATTCAATCAGCTCTAAAATTTTCAAATTTTAATAAAAAATTAAAATTTTAGTACATTTTCCAGATAAATGCACCTAATTTGCTTTAGTAATACTTTACTAATATGTGTTTATTACTTTTTTCTCTAACTGCTTTGAAGTTTTTCAAAAATATTGCTAAAATTTCACTTATAATTGTGATTTTTGTAAAATTCAGACAATTTATTTTAAATTTTGATAGTTCAATATAGAGTAATATTTATTGGTATTAAATCCTAAAAGAGCATTTATAATGTTTTAGTATGCTATTTTGTTAAAAAGTACTCCGAACGTGTTCGGATACCTTAAAGGCTTGACAACTATTTCTTAACGAGCACACACACAAACTAATCTTCCTTAAAAAAAACAGATTTTAAAGTTATCTTCGAATAATGATGGTATACAGGTCCAAACTCAATTTTTAGATAGAATAATTTACTTAATCGCAAACATATTTTGATTACATTAACATATAGATACTTGTACATGTGCACGTTTCCATACATGCTATTTTTTTCTATTTGAATAAGAAAATATATTTTTGAATGATTACTTTGTTAATGACATGCAATATAATTTTATAGCCATGCTCTTGAATTAGAAAATTTAATTATTATTACAGTATTATACTTGTTATTTTAACCTCATATTTTGTAATTTTACCTTGTACATTATTCAAGATTTTCATCAAGCTATTAACCAGGGTTTGGTCTTATTATTTGAGTTTCCATAGACATGCGCTTTATAACTCTTTTAAAGGCTACGCTGAAAAAAAGATCACATCAATTATTAGGTTTTTTATTACTCTTATCATAGTTATTTGCAATTTGTGAAGGAGGAGGTGGACAAACATTATAGTTTCTTAAAGGGGATAACATATTAAGCATGGTAGTAAAAAAATCTGTAAATTTTTTCGCATCAAAAATGTTTACTTTATATATAATTATAAATCTGTGGAATACACATTAACCTTAAAAAAATTAATTAGATAATACCTTCAATCTTTTTATTTTATTTTTATCCATTCTTTTAAAATGGAAAAAAAAATATTTTTATTGGATTTTTTAAAAAAATTTTTAATGTTTGGCGCGCTGTAAAAGTTTTCAAATTGACTTATAATTACCGGAAATTCTATTTCTAAAATATTTCTAGAGAAAAAAATTTGATTCAGAAGTTTAAAAGCTTACAAAGTTTTCAACTTTTGAACTTCAAAGGGGGACAAGGGTTTTAAAACAAAAAAGTGTGAATCAATTTCTACAACAATACGCAAATTATATAAAAGAGCCCTTAAAAATATAATTATCTTCCTGTTTATAAATATTATTGTAAAATCAAGAAATCACAAATGAGCTAAAATTGATATCACATACAAATAAGGATTTGTTTAAATAACTGTAATTTCAGAAACACTATACATACATGAGGTTAAACAGTGCTATATGAATTGCTGTTTTAGCCTTATATTTAGATAGCATATAGTGGGACGTTGAAAATAATCAATGTTAACCAATGCTGGTTTATCCACCAGGGCGCTTGAGGCGGGCACCCAAGGGCGCGGTTAAGCTGGACTTGATAAAGTTCTTTAGAAAAATAGTAATTTATTTTGATAAATTAAAAAAAAATTTAAAATGTGAATGCACAATATTTACGTTTTCTCTGGAGTCCTAGAATATTTTTTAACGAGTATTTACATTGGAGAAGGGGGAAGTGTCGCTGAGGAACAATTCCCTTGCATGGGATTCCCTCGCTTTTAAGTAATTTCTTGCAACTTTTACTACTTTGTAAGTGTGAGTTCGGGTACTATTGAAAGAGATAAATTTTGGCGCAGATTAGTCTCAACAAAAGTGATAAGAAGCACGGTCAAGTCTTATGACATGCTTAAAGACGAATGAAAAGAAAGGGTCAGAATTGCCCTGAGAATAAGAGACTTTTTTGAAAAAAATAGGGAATCTAGCGCCAATTTAAGTATCGAACTTATTCTTTTACCTTTCTGCGCTTATACAGACAAGAAAAAATCGGACACCCATGTTTAAAAAACAAATAAGATAACTATGTGTTTTTATTTTCAAATTCTTTTAGCTTTTTAAGATTTAATGCCCATGAATTTTAATCATTGCGTAAGATAAAGTGAAGAAAAAAAGAAACGAGCCTTACAGTAGTCGCATACAATCTGTAACATCTGACAGGTTATCGTGGTAAATTCGCAATAACAACTTAAATCCTGAAAAAAATTTATCGAGTATGATTGGAAATAATTTTCTATGGAATAATTATATCTTTAATAAAAATTTTATTTTATTAACACAAGGAGTAAAGCAGTTTTTTATCAAAAATAATTATTTTTGTTCGATTTGGGAAGAGCGGTAATGATAACTTATGATAACTAAAACATGACATATATACTTGTGATTTCAAAGTATTTAAAAACCGTTGTGAAAAATAGCGTCAATAACAGTACCACTGTTAGTTGTCGAAACATTTCGATTAGTGTTCATTTCGAGCTTGAGTTCATCTTTCAGAAAAGCTATGAGCGGCTCAGCTTCTGGCAAACTGAAGTTAACGTTAAAATCACCACTCAAAATCATGGAAAGCGAGTGATAGTTTTTTTTAAAAGAGCAAAACCACCTTCGGTATATGGTAAAAGTAAAAAATGTAGGGAAATCTTTAATTTTTTGAACCGTTTGATTCGGAGAAATGTATACGACCACCAAAATCACTATTTGTCCATTTTCAAATAAGCATTTTGCCGCACATATATCCCCAATATCTTGAATAACAATACCCAATCCCCTTGTTTGACAATAAGTAATATTCATATGGGGCCACAACATGTGCGTTGTTCTGTTTGCGATAGATCACAACACCAGCTGCTCTGTGGTCCGGTCATTTAAATTGTACGCAGCAATCGAAGTCAGGTATCGAAACACGTTCGTCATTAACTAATCACGTCTCTGCCAGCATGAGTAACAAACAATTTTGTGAAATAACGTCGAAATCTGTTTGTTGAGCCCTCAGACTTTGACAATTGAGCGTAAGGATTGCCAAGACTTCACCAAGTTTATACTTGGTGAAGTCTAATAAGACTTGCTGGTATGTGCGGATTTAGAGTCAAGCGCAAACAAAACCGAGTTTTTGAATTAGAATATTCTTAAATGCTAAATTTAACAATATAAAAAAGGCTGGTGGCTTGATGGCTACCAGAGTTGGACCCCACGTGGATATATCTTTTCAAGATCCAGCTAAAGGACTGGTGGCGTGGCAGGAGCGGACACTTTGAAACTCATCGTGGTTTGTGCGGACACATTCCCCCCCCCCCATCTTAGAACAGATTCGATAACCGAATCACAAGGATAAATACATTTTTGCCAATCAAATTTAATTGCTTGTATTAAATTGTTAAGATGTTATAGTGCGAATACATTTTAAACATAGCGAAATGTAATAGAAATAAAAACTTTCAGAGAAATATTTAAAATTTAATAGTAAGTAACAATATAATGAAATGTATGAACGAATTTCAGGAATTTTGTGGAAAACTGTATTTTAGAGTCAAATAAATATTAGAACAGGAGCTATAGCCATACAATTAATTATTTTCATGAAAGGAAGTGAAAATAAATACTAGAAGTAAAATACGCAAGACGCAAGTAGATAAAAGAAAAATAAATACAAGTAAATAAATACTAACTAAACTTGCATCTTGCGTATTTTAGTATTTATTTTTACTTCCTTTCATGAAAATAATTAATTGTATGGCTATAGCTCCTGTTCTAATATTTTGACTCTAAAATACAGTTTTCCACAAAATTCCTGAAATTCGTTCATACCTTTCATTATATTGTTATTTACTATTAAATTTTAAATATTTCTCTGAAAGTTTTTATTTCTATTACATTTCGCTATGTTTAAAATGTATTCGCACTATAACATCTTAACAATTTAATACAATTAATTAAATTTGTTTGGTAAAAATATATTTATCCTTGTAATTCGGTAATCGAATCTGTTCTAAGATGGGGGGAAATGTGTCCGCTCAAACCACGATGAGTTTCAAAGTGTCCGCTCAGCCCACGAAATGTTATGTGTCCGCTCCTGCCACGCAACCAAAGGACTTAGCTTCTTCTCTGATCCTAAAGTGAGAAAACAAAACAAAAACAAAGTTCCCAAGGCCTAGACCGCAGAAGGGGGGGGGGAGTCCCTCCCGAATGTAGGAGAAAAAACAGAACTTCACTGGAGGGTAGCGAAGAGACACCACCAAGCGCGCACATTGGTCAAAATAAATAGCACGCGCTTCCCCAACTTCCTGTTACGCATTTCCGTCCCTTTTCACGAAATCACTCCCACAAATCTCCAGCAATCGAGAGGAAAGATGTTACACATGAAACATTTTGTTGCATTTGTGCCTTTTCTATTTTATGTGTTTGTTCATTTGTCGCGCGTTTTGCATACATAAATATAAATGTCATCACTTTCGTAGAATATTTTCATGTTGATTAACATATTTAAGTAGGGACGTCTTAAGCAAATTGCTAACTAAGCCCGGGTTCAGGGCCTCGGTCACAATCGGAACCTCATCTCGTTCTCGCCTCAACCTTAATAAGATCGTGATTTGAAAAATCTCAACGGTCAAATGTTATTTCCGGTCGTATTCTCCGAAGAACTGGAAATTTAGGACTATATGTGAACTGGCTACATGTGATGACCGCCTTCCATGAATAGGCCTACGCCTACCATCATGCATCACCATTACTCATTCAAGTCAAAAGGCGATAGTCGGTCGAGCGGGTTTGTGTGATTGTAAGCCATGCATATTTATTTGTTTCGAGTTATTGTTTGTACGAGTTTTTGACAAGGAATGCTCTCTCTCTCTATGTACTGTCTACTTTTATGGGTCATAGATGGTGCCTACAGATTGACATTGTTATTCAAACGAAAAAAATATTATTTGCATTTCGTATAAAAATAATTACTTTAGTCTCTTATAAAAGACGATAGTAGTTCACTTAAAATACAAAACGCTCATAAACTTTTGAATACATTCATTAATTGTTTGCCATACATAAAGGGTCCTAACAACAATAGCTCGAAATTGACATACATCGTAGCTATATTTTCTTAGGATGATTTTGCTTTTTAATCATAACATATTACGATAATTTTGTTTAGTAATAAATGAACCAATCTGTAATTACTAAATATTTAACTTATGTTGCAGCAGTACAGTTTCGATAATAAATGACAAAAATTTAATTTATCATCTAAATGAGTGAGTGGCTTAATAATAACGTCGCCCTATTCAGCTACTCGAGGGCTTTTGGAGACGGACCTCGCAATTTTAAAGCATGGTCAAGTGACGAAGATGACACCTGAGCTTGCACCTCCCTCCCGAAACTTCCACACCACACCAACGGAAGGTCTTTAAAGAATCGACATATTTAAAGTGCATCACTCCCCTACACGGCGGGTCTTCAGCGGTACTAGGCTTGAACTCATGACACGCCGGTCACGAGTCCGTTGCCTTAAGAACTAAGCAATCGCAGCCACTTTATCATCTGAAACCGAAGAACATTTACCTGATACGAAGAAATGTAAATTATCTGTAATTTTTTTTAGAATACTCTGACTGGTGCATACAGATTTATTTAGCGACCACAGTTCACCGTATAATGGTTAGAGTCATATAGCAGTCGTCTTTTTACACTAAAATTTGGTAGATAAACCAGTCATAATAGTCAAAATGTCGAAATCTCCCAAAAGTGCATTTAGCAGATACTGGTTTGACAAAGACGAATGGGTTTTGTATTATTTTTGTTAATTTCATAACGGTAACTGTGCATAGATATTTTAAAAGAGAGAATGGTACATTGCAATGTTGTTGAACATTTCCATTGGGTTACATTAAAACAAGAATTTAATTGGAATGATGTGCAAAAATCATTCGATCATTTTAATCAAAATTTCTTATATTGTAATGTTTCTGAAAATAATTTTTTAAAGGAAGTATCATATTTAAAATAATATATTGATAAGAAAAAGGTTAAATCTTTGGCATCAGCAAAAATCACAATAGAAAAGAAATGCTTAGCAATATTTCCTCGTTACGAAACAAACCATGTTCCATACAACAATGCACTAAAAATTGTTAAATACAAGCTGTTCTTACCAGGATCTAATGTTGAAACTAAACTCGTTTTTTCTATGGTAAATAAAGTTTTGATACCCAAAAAGTCAAAATTAAGTGTTGAGACTTTAAAAGCCATTCTGTGTGTGAAATATAAATTAACAAATTCTTGCGAAAAAATTCCTTTGCCGTTTAAACAGCAGAAATCTACTATAAAAATTCATTCAACTAAGTAAAATACCAAGGAATAAAATATTATAGTATAGCATTATTTTATTCTTTATATAATAACTATACATAATTTTTTAATGTATTATATTTGTAAAATGTATTTATGCTGAAATTTAAAACAAAATCTTGCAATACTATTTTTGCGTTCTATGAAAGGTTTTGCTGCTCAATACAGAACCAAATTTTTAATTAAGCTCCCTCCCTCCTCGCTTTACAAATGTTAAAATATAGTCACCTTATCTTTTGATGAAGTAGAAATTCTACTGAATTGCGCTGATAAAATTAATTAGCTAAAGCTTTATTAATGATAATATATGCGGAGAAATTTAAACAACTGTTGTATTCAGAAAATGCTTTCGATACAGAAATAGAGAAAGTAGTAGATGCGTGAGTCTATATCAACATTCTGAAAAAAAATCTCTTCTATTAGCTCAAAAGTTCTTAATCGCCTTTTTTTGAAAAATAAGTCGACTTAACATCCGTCTCAAATTATTCATTTTTCTTACAATCTGTACTTAACTAATCAGAATCAATTCTGTAATACGAGTTTCAACAACAATATTCCTAGCCGCGTAATGAACAGAAATCCATCACGTGTATAAAAAAAGTTTTGGTGAAAAACGCGCGAACAACAAAAAATCTCTTTTTTTTTTTACTCTGAGTGCAATGAGTGACCGCCTTGGTGTGAATAAGCCCTTAAAACGATATATTTATTTTACTGGTTGCAGATAGTAGAAAATAAGGTAAATTATTTTAGTATTTTGCATACCCACTTATACATACATACGTATATATATTATTTATATATATACCTAATAATGATGATGACTTCGAGGAGTTAAAATGAGTTACAGACATCAATCGGGAGCAGAGGAAAGGAAAAAGAAAAAGTTAAAGGAAGAGGTTAAGAAAAATTTACCAAAACTTACAACTTTTCTTGCTTAAAATATTAAAAGTACAGGTGATGAACACCAGGAAACAGGATGTACTTATTCGTTAGTCGTAACCGATATGATTCCTGAATCTGTGTGCAGCTTTAGTAATTCAAAGCACAAATAAAGGGAAACCAAAAGAATCAGAAAATGACAATAAATCGGATGTATTCCAAAAAATTGAAAAAATTACAGTAATATCAAAATGACCTGATATTAAGACTGACGCTTTTATTACAAATGTGATGATTCAAAAAATAAAAATTGATTCCCTAGAAAATACTGAAAAATTATATCGTGAAGGGGATAAAATATATTACGGAAGTTTAAATGAAAGCAACTTTTATAGAATAAAACCTAATGGAGGCAAAGAAAAGAGAATGGCCGATTTACAACACGCTTAATAAAGCTGTTTATTTTTAACCATACAAATTGTTTTCAAAAGAAAAAAAAACAGTTTAACTGATTCAAGATGCACTGACTGGAAACATTTGACTATTCTGCTCAAATCTCACGAAAAAAGCAAATCTCATTTTAATTCTATGGTTGTGCTAATAACTAGATCATACCTTTTTGGAGTAGTAGATGTTAGTTTGAAAGAACATGTTAAACGTGAAACTGAGTAATGGGTGAAGATTTTGAGAAAATAATTGTTGCTACCATCAAATTGCTTGCTTCTCAAGAATTAGCTTTTCGCGGATCCCCTGAGGATATAACCAGTCGTCAAAAGGGAAATTACTTAAGTTGTCTTGTGCATTTGGCTCAATTTGATGACTTATTATCCGAGCATTTACGGCGATATGCAAATAAAGGAAAAGGGCCAGTAAGCTATCTAACTCACCAAATATGCAATGAATTCATGGAATTGATGAAAATAAAACTTGTAGAAACTTTTATATAAGAAATTAAAGAAGCCAAATATTTCTCCATTACTGTAGTCTCACCCCATATATAAGTAATCGAGACCAGCTTACGTTTATTCTTAGGTATGTGAATGACAATACAGTGATTGAGAGCTTCTTGGGATTTATTCAATTGGAAAGGCACACAGTGGAATATTTAACAAAAATAGTTATAAAGAAATTGAAGGGGTTAGGATTAGATATTGAAAATTGTCGAGGACAAATGATGATAATGCTGCAAATATGTCGGGGTGTTACAAAGGAGTACAAGCAAGAATACGAGAATTATCACCTCGCTCTATTTATGAGCCATTTTCAAATCATCCATTGCATCTTGTAGTTAACTTTGCATGCGAGTCCAGCTTGGAAGTAACTATTTCTCAATTGTTCAAAGTACTTACACGTTCTTTTCGGCTTCCCCTCAAAGATGGATCTTATTGCAAAGCTGTTAATTTTCTGCAAAACTATTCATTGAAACAAGATGTTCTGCCCGATATGAAGCAGTAAACGCTTTGCATAAAAACTGCAAGGCAATATATTAAAAAAATGTTTCAACTAAGCAATAGAAGAGAAACCTGTAGTTAGAAAAGAAGCGAAGGGTCTGTACAATAAAAAGGACACCTTCGAAACAGCTTTATTAACATCGGTTTGGACAAGGATTTTGAAACGAGAGAATGCAACCAACAAAACTTTAAAACCGTTGACTTGGACGTATCATTTGGAGTAGAACTGGTGACATCTTTGTTGGCCTTTGTTGCAGAAAGAAGAGAACACTTTAACGAAAGTGAGTTAGAAACGAATGAGACTTTTTTTACGGCAGCGAGGATACCACGAACATACACACTATAAAAATGAACTTAAAGGAGCGAAAAGGGTAAAAAAGTATATTTTTTGATGAACAACTTAAAACGAAATCACATGAAAAGCGAAAGAAAGGTTCAGAATTGAAGTATTTAATGTGATATGCGATAATATTACTCAAGAGCTTAATAAAGGAATTAAATGTTACGAAGAACTAACATCAGCGTTTAATATATTGCCTTTTCACCCAAGACAAAGAGAAAATTAAAATGTCACTTGACATTTTGTGTGAGAAATATAGGAATGATATTGACGAAAACAAAGATTATTTACAAAACAAAAGTATTCATTTTCAAGAATTGTACAAATTTTTTTAAAAAAACACAGTTTTTGAAAAATTTGAACTTGTCCAGACGATGAAATCCACTTTCTCTAATATTCTAACTCTATTTTAAATTTAATTTAACGATACCCATTTCTAACGCGTCAGGTGAACGAACTTTTTCAGCCCTAAAAAAAATAAAAAACATACTTAAGGTCTAATTTGAGTAAAGACAACGTTGATGCATTGTCACTATTTTATATAGAGTATAACACTTTGGAAAAACTTAATACTCATTTTATCATACATCAGTTTGCCAATATTAAGTCTCGTAAAAGAATATTATAATTTTTGTTATGTTATATATTATACCTTAGAATGTGTGTGTTATTTTTATTTTTACCATTTTTTATGCTATATTTTAGAATGTGGTTTCTATTTTAAATATTTTTATAAGGACACAGTTTTGTTTATTTATTTATATATGCTATAGTAATCATAAATGCTTCATGAATAATTTCAATGTCTAGATCAGTAGTCATCAAACTTTGTTCCACGGAACCCTCGGGTTCCTCGGAGCACACTCAGTGGTTCGACGAATCAAAATAAAAGTTTAAAATAAAAACTAAAAATATGAATGCAAAATAGATTTATGTTCTCTCTAGACTTTGTATGAAAAAACCGTGCTTCCCAACGCTTGCCCCACGGGAGGAAATTTAAATAAATTCGACGCCGGACAAAATCTCTTTTTAGTCATTTCCTGTAACGATATAAGAAATAATATTAATGGATTATTTCAATATTGGTACTGCTTAGTGAATATTTAGTGTTGTTTATGAGCCTGGGTTCGTGTAATAATTTTATACTCTTTAGTGCGATTCGTTAGTCGATTTTTCAAAACTCAGTGGAATAGAATAAATTGGATTTAGACGTCGGTGTCAAAATTGAAAAAGGCACTTTTTTTTAAAAAAAAAAAGTGAAATCGTCTATAAGAAAACATTTTCCCCAAACACCTTACACTTGTAAAATAATATTTCTCAGAGGAGGAAACCAAGCATGAATGAATGAATCAGAAGACTTGATAATGAAGGAGAACACCTAATTAACATATCAACAGATTCGATTTTAAAAACTAAATTTAATGAAGAATAGCCCCAAAATTTAGGTTGCAAATTTAAAAAGCTTCTAACACAGAGAACAATACTGTAACACCATTTCCAACAGTGCATTTAAGTTTAAAAATTTCTCAACGTATGTGTGTGGCAACGACAAAAAATATACAAACAGATTAATGTAAGATATGAAATGCAACTACAGATATGCAAACGCATATCCCATTCCCTAAATGTAAAGAAAGGGTAGATTTGCACCTGGAGTTATTAATGAGTAAATTATATTAATTTTATATTAAAATTTTTTGATTAAATGTACAATTTTCTTCTATGCCTGTACTTAAAGTATTTATAATATGTTTATCCTTTTTAAATATTATTTTATGTATATTCTTCTAAGGCTCAGATGGAGTCCTCAGAAACATTTTACACAACCTAAAGGATTGAAAACCACTGGTCTAGACGATGACAGAGTATACCATAAGAACTACGAACAGTGCTTGAATATGGCCTATATATTCAATTATTGTCACTTGTAAAGAAATATTTTTACTGTATGGTTGCTGATCATATGGATCGTAATACAACAATAACGATGGAACTGTGAAAAAATAGGTTCATAAGTACCTGAGGACTGACGAATCTGGGAGTGACTAGTGAAGATGTACGTCTTCATAGTTTGATAGGTATCTCATCCATGGGACAGAAACAGATAGTATAGTTTTATTTCTAATTGGCGGAACGTTAAAATATTAACACGGGATCACGCGTGCGGTGTGTTCTGTTCACCCCAGCAACAAGAAAAGCCTCCCAGGATTCCAAAAAAGGATGTGTATAACCACTAGTTTTGCCTGTAGCTGCTCATTTTAAGCCATTGAAGCTTCAGACCTGATGCAATATATCTCGCGTAGACGATTGGAACGTAATGACCTTCAAAAGTTTGTCTAGGGTGCTAAGAACACCCCGTGACCGATTACGTTATATTTTTCAACTACGTATATGTCAACTATTATATGGTTCTGGACGTATAACATTTCTGGTGTCAGCTAGTACACTAAAATACCACTTGCAGGACAATTTTAAAACAGAAAATAGCAATAGTTGGCACACTCCAAAAAATAAAAAGGGAGATACTGCTATCCTTCCTCAGTAACTAAAGTCTGTCACGTCCATTTTAGTAGAACCATAATCCCGATGACACCATAAAATGCTGATGACATTAGTTTCTTATAGTAGAAAAAAGGGGAAAAAAACGTTCTACTTATCTCTACAATGCATGGAAAGGATGATACTTTAATAGAAACCAAACCTGGAATGATGAAACCTGAAATTGTGAATTTTTATCATATGATCAAAGGCGGTGTTGATATCTCTGATGAAATGTGTAGAATATATATGTGAGACGGCGTCTAGGGGAAGGTTCAAATTTAATATTAAATGATCACAGAGAGTTAAAATGACCTAATTTATTAAACCACAACCAAAACATTTAACTATTTACAACGGGTTTCAAATAATTAACTCAAGAGCAATTTTACTACCGGGATAGCATACTAATTCGGAAAACACGCCTTCACTCTCAAAAAAACGGAGACAGATTCCATCCGACCTACCTTCTTGCAATCTTCCGTGCAACTACCAGTGTTTTTCCACATCATAGACATATGACATCACTGTATCGTGAAGCGAAGATTCACGCGGTTTCCATTAGTGGCGCCATCACTTACAATTCAAATAAGAATAAAAAGAAATATAAAAAACCTGCATCCTTTTCCTACATATATGATGCGTCACGAATATGTAACTGTTGGCCACTGAGAATATTTTACAATCTACTTAACACTGCTGGAATTAATGATTCCATTGTTCATAATTCGGTTTTTCCTGATAAAAAATTGAGATGTTCAAGATTATTAGAGGAGATTGCAATTGATCTTGTGAATCCACAGTGTGATATGTGTTAGAACTCCCAAAACTTAACAAAAAACTAAAAAGAAGCTTCACAAATTTAATTTAGTAAAAAGAGCATTAATCCACAAAAAAGGGGCAAAAGATATAAAAAATAACTTTTTTTGTCTTCAAAGTAAGAAAATATGCGCTTAAAGCATATGAAAAATATATTATGAATGTTTGGAAAAGATTAAAATATTTTGTTTCTACTTTTAACTATCCTTAATATTAATTACGGAGTTAGTTCATTATTGGTATATATGTTTTACCTATAATTATGGAAAAAAAATATAAAGTTATATTTTATGAAAAAAATATAAGATTATGTATTTTAAAATGAAAATGTTTTAGGTATCGCTTATATCAATCATTAGTAAGCAATAAATGTAATAATTTTATTTGTATGATTCAAAAAACATCTCGTACTTTATAAATATGCATCATAATTGACTTAAATAAACGTGTTAATAGTTTGGGGTGTTCACCCCGCGATCAACAGAGCAAAAACCGGCGCGAGTGATCCCGGGTTAATAAAGATATATCAATGTCTGCTTCAACATTTGGCGTTTACAACAACGTGTAATGCATGGAAGAATTCACTTGTACAACATACCTTTTCTTAAGAGCATCAATGCTTGCAACTTTAATAGGCTCATTGAAATAGGCAACAGCATTTTGATTGACTACGTGTCTTTATAGATGAATATCGCATTAGTTTGGCTATTCATGACAGCATCTATGTTAGAAGCTACACCAAAGAAAGATGTATTGTGGAATATATTATCCATCTTCAAAACGGGATTGTGTACAAACGTAATGCGTGTACAATCTATTTTTTATGTAACAATGAACTGTTTTAAAAGGAATAACTTAATTTTTCATCTTTAGTCTTTCACTCTATAATGTTTTTCACGAACCTTGAATAACAAAATATCTTTTCTTTTTTACCGTAATTCACGCATAATATGGACATTGTTTCCTTCAAATTATCAAATTCTGCTCACAAAGGTTTCAACATAATTCTTTTGCGACTATTGTTTCTCAAGAAATTGATAGCTATCATCACACAAAACAATAGAATTATCCTCTTAATATACAGGTAGATAAGTGAAACTTATATATTGAAGTCATTTTAAAAATTGAAGAAGCTTAATCAGTATTAAAGAACATTGCTAAGAATGCTAATTTTTGCGACAAAAAAAAACTCTAGAATTCATAAATCGGTCTTCCATTGATTCCATTTAAAAATATTCTTACTCTAAGCATTATCGAATAATCATGCTGCACACATCATTAGAAATACATACGTCTTAGAATATTTAGTTAATTTAAATAAACTAATAGAATATTAAATCTTTTGCAAAAAGTCCCAAATAAATATGTAGATGCTGGCAGTTCTTACATTGTGGCAATCTGGAGATAAACTTGGCATATAGGCGTTGCAATTACTTGTTGGAAAATGACCTAAGCCATACATGCCATGAAGGGTAAAAAAAACCCAGCAGTACAAAGTCGAAACATATCGTTGAACTCTTAAAGCTGTTGGCAGTTAAATGGAAATCCCCTAAAGTTTTAAATGAAAGCACTTCACACCAACATACCACGGTTAATGACTGTAAATACCTCAGAAAGTTCAATGCATTCATATGATAAATAAGCGTAGTTAACTACACTTAAGTTAAATTCAAAAATTAAGCATTATTTACCATACTTTTTATGCACCTATTATCAATGTAAACTAAAAGGTGTCCTTTGATAAGTACATGCTTTCAAACACATCTAAATAGTTGTAAAATACGTTCTCCTTTCAAATTCAAATTTGGCTGCTGACAATAGTGAGATCTGATTGGTCCGTGCCAAGCGCAAACTCACATCAAAGATCATGATACCGACAGGGAGAAGCAAGATTCAATTGGTTCGTGGCTCACATAAAGACGACTTCACATCCCACCAGTGTTAAAATATTTACAAAAGCACTTTATATAAAAAAAATACATTTTAGCAAAGATCTAAAGATAAATTTATCTATAAGACACATTGAAAATATTATGTTAGCTACAACCTTAGTTAACTATAAAATATCAATCACAGTAATTACAAATATACACTTTCAATTTTGATATTAGAAAATAAACACTGAGGAATTCAAATATTTACAAATAAACATTATGTATTTAATATTATTACAAATGTGTACACCTCAATTCAAATAATGACAAATAAACACAAAATAGAACTTAAATGTTTACAAATAAAAACTGTGTATATAATTAAAATAGTTACAGATGTGTACATTGTTCAGTTCAAAATATGTCAAACACTCGGGAATTTAAATATCTACATAAAGACAATCTATAGTTAAAATAATTACAAATAAGTTAAATGTAGTTCAAGTATTACAACCTACACAAATAATTTCAAACGTAAACACAGTATAATTCTAGAAGTTACAGAAAGACGTTGTATAATTCACACAAAAGCAGTGTGTAATTCAAGCAAATTCAAATAAGCATTGTAAAGAACAAATAATTAAAAATAAAAATATGCTATTTAAATAGTTGTGTCAATAAAATACGTATTGTAAATCCAGTATTAAATCTAATTAAAATGTAAGTAGTAAATCAATTTTTATTAAATATTAATCAGAATTGGTGAAATACAAATACAAGAAACAGTTCGCTTAAAATACTCTTCAGATGTATGCTCCTTTGCCTTCCATAGTTATGCTTTGATTCCGGTATTTGAAAAGAGAAAGCCCACAAAAATCAAGTCTTACATTTAAAAATTGGCTCTTGGCTCCATTCTCTCGAAAGTAAGTCCCATGATTTGATGAAACGAGTTTGGTTTAGCTTTAAAACAATGCACATAGCCTTGTACTACTTGTAAGCCAATGTTTTTTCAAATGAGAGGCCAAACTGTTTGGTGTAAGCTACTTAATAGAGCTTGTTACCTAACATGTAGATCAATTTTGTAATGCTACTCAAATATGAATTTAGTTCAAACCGAAAGGCCCTAATCGACCCCTTACACATTATAAGGTCCTTTAATATAAAAAACGATTCAGAAATTGCAAACTATTTTAAAAGGCATGGATATGCCCTTTCAAAAGAAAAGACGTTCCTGCTAGAAAGAAAGTTTCCGTAAAAGTCGAGTTAAAACTCCTTGAGCTTTATAATTCTCTTCTAATGTAAAAATACCTGTAGCCAGAATGACTTGTATCATGTACTAACCAACATAAGAGTTAAAAATTTCAAATTAACTCAAGAAAAGTATTAGTACAATCAGTTAAATTATCAAATACGTCTATATCTACACAGCTGAATTAAAACATGCTGAGACTTGGGCTCACAATTTTCATCTTTTAAATTGCTCTTTATAGTGCGGAGTGAGTGGGAGATATATTAACATCGCTCAACACAAAGCAACACAAGGGTTATTTGCGTCGAACCTCCTAACTGTGAGCTGCGTGATGAGGAGGCACCTGAGCTGGGCTCGCCCACCCCTAACTACCACACCAGCGGCGTAACGAAGAATTTAAAGCCCCACGTAAAGTCAGGTTTTGAGCCCCTATTCGAAATACATACGGTCAGTCAGTCTTTGAGCCCCCTGGATTCCTGCCCCTCCAGCGTAGCGGGGTTGTAGGTTACGCCAATATACCACACCAAGCCAAAGGGAGGACTTTGAGATAGACTTGACGTGCATTAGCCCCTCTATAAGGCGGATCTCTAGTGATAGTAGGCTCGAACACATGACACACCTGGAATGAGTCCGTGACCATTACCACTAGACTACCACAGCTGTGAAAAAACTTTAAGAAATATTTTATTAAATTAGAAGGAAACTAAGAGAAAAAGTAAACTCATTTAGCCATCAATTGATTTATTAAATTGTAATATATATAAATAATGATTAATCGAAGAATTCTATATGTATACCTTAAAAACAGCATCAAATTATTCAAAATTTTAAGAATATGTTATAATATCATCGGATTTTTATGTTAGGTTCCTTCTTGGCATGTACTGGAATCGAGTGGTCTGAATATTACAATGAGTTTTCAGTGTTTTGTATTTCCTTTATTTGAGTATTTTTATTGAATGAAAAGATTTTACACAGAATTAAACTAAACAAATTCTGAACATTCTTTATATAAAACCATTTCGTTAAATTCAGAACTTCGCTCTTTCGTTTCTGAATAAGTTTGGTATTAAAATTAAATTATATGTAAAAAACTTTTCATTTACTTTAAAATAAATGCGAAAGGATATTATGCTTGTTTTTAAAATGTCTTGAAAACATTGGGAATCAGATGATTTTCATATGAAAAATTAGTAGTCCACCCTAAACTATTTCGTTTGATTAATATTTCGATCAACGATACTCTATTGTGAAATATAATATTTTCATCGTATGCGTGAGACATTGATTTTTACGTAAATTACAGTCCGTTTAATATTTGATTTTCGCCTCTTTTGTAAAATATAATTAATCCTTTCATTTTTTTTAATTTCTTGATAGGCTTAGTAAGGAAGAGTAGGGTTGAAAAGGTATTTTTTAAGTGTTAGGTGTTAGGACCATTAGAAAAAAAAATCTGTGTGTGTGAAATTTAAGTATTGAGGAAGAAAAAAAATAACTTACAAAACTGAAGAATCCTAAATTGGTTTCCTAGTATTTACTTTATCAAACTCATTAAAATACTTTTTGAATGTGTTTTTTAGGAAATGAAATTGTAGCCACAATTTGTGCATGAAAAATGGAATATCTCGAAAACAATCCAGTTAAATTGAATGAAATCTGTAACACTTATGCAATACGTACTTTACGAGTGTAACAAACCGCAGGTTTTAAGATTGTTACATTTAATCATATTTTACAGCCATTTTTAGCTTAGAATATAAAGTAATTTTGCGAAACATTATTAACGTCGAATTTGATTGCTTATAAAATATCCATTTCTTAAAATATTTTATCCTGCAGTTTGTGATACTTCAAATGGACCAAGAACTATGCCAATGAAGTTAAAATTACATTATGTTCAAAATATTTTTATTTATGCTGTTTTACTTAACATTAGAAATTATGCTGTAGTTTTATAAAAATAATACTTTTTTTCAAAAACGAGGGATGCACATGTAGTTTATTCAATAATTATGACTCTTTAAACGTGTTATCTTCTTTAAAAAAAACAAAATTCTTCGGAAAAACAATTTTTAAGAAATTAGTCTCCCAACCTAGTTTATGCCCTAAGAAAAAAAAGCCAATTTTTGTTAACTCTATAGCTAGTACAATAATAATATTTTAAAAAATAAACTGTAAAAAATTAAATTTAAAAAAGGTACTACACCATTTAAATTGTACTCGTACTAAGAGTATTTTAAAAAACGCAGCAAAAAAGAAATTCTGATGAAATTAAAAACATTATTTTAGAGCATCTTTAACATATTAAAATTTGTAGCATGTAAAACATTAATAACATTTTTTATTTACTTTAAATTTAGAATAAGAAATACATATTCATTTGGTATATTACGTTTACGGAAGATTTGTCAGTTACTTTAAATTATACGTATCATATTTATTTTGAGTGTTGAACTTTTAACTATTCAAACCTAAAATACTTTTTTTTAAATTAACTATATTCATATTTTAATTATATAAATCTAACAAATGTCACATGCATATAAAAAAACTTTATAAATTTTTTCTATTAATTATTAGGGAAATTTCTGTCATTTTTGAACACATACAATTTTATGCATTGTCGATCCTTGCCAGAATTCAGATCCAACTCAAACCGGTTTAAACAGATTTGTATTATACTGATAATTAAAACATATTTTCTTCTTATTTCATTTAGATTTCGTAGTTAATTAATTGTAAAAATATAGACATGAGTGAAACAAAAGTTTTTAAGACATTGTATGGTGTTTGAGCCCCAAAAAGGAATAACGCGAGGGAGGCAAAAAGAAATTATGTGGCGTGTTAGGAGAGGAAGCAGTAACAGGTCGAACGTGCCAAAGGTTATGAAATTTTGCTTGGGTGATTTATCTTTGAAAGATGAATCCAAATCAGGAAGGCCATCAGATGTTATTGACGAAGGGCTACGCATTATGATCGATATAAAACCTACTTTAACTTACGTAGAAGTGGGCTTCAAGCTTGGAATCTTTTAGCTTTAAATTGCATTAAAAGTCTTGGTTTCGTGTCCAAACTCTCTCGTTGGTTGCCCCACGAATTAAGCAAAAATTATTTAATGGGCAGAATTTAGATAAGTTCTTCAATCTTGCTCTTCACAAAACAGAACCTTTTATTATACCACTTGGTGACTCGAAAGGAAAAATGGATAGTTTAGAAACACGTGGTTGAAAAAAAAGGTATGTGTTTACGGAGAGGAGACAACACCATCTAAATTCAAATCTGGCGTGCATCAGAAGGTTTTGTTGTGTTGCTGATGAGACAGTGGATATAATGCTCTATGAGTTGCTGAAAGAAAATGAAACAGCTGTACTGTTTGCAACTTGATGTTTTGAATAAAGAAATTCAACACAAAGGTCTATCTTTGCCTAACAGAAAGAGTGTGTGGGATTCTCTTCATTACGGCAACGCTAGACTACACGTGGAAAGAAACACCACATAAAAAATTGTAGATTTGGATTGGCAAACTTTTCCTCAACCAAAATATATTCTTCATATTACACAATCTGACTATTATTTATTCAGGTCGCTGCAAAACTTTCTTGAAGGAAATAAATGTATGAATTATAAGGGTATCCAGACACACACAAACGTGTCAGTGGAGGAATACTTTGTCTCCAAAAGAGATGACCTACTTTTCAAAGGGTTAGATAAGCTGCCAGAACGTAGTCAAACAGTTGTAAACAACAAATGATACTATATTTTAGATTGAACTTAAAATTAAAAGTAAAAAATATATATTTATTTTATTTATTTATTTAGTTAGTTTCTTTTTTAAAAAAAACGACGGAAATTTTTTTTTTACACCCAATAGTTTCAATATAAAATTAATGCATGGATTGAAAATCATACATTTCTTAAATTTATCAAGTTTATATCTTCATAGTTGAACATAAATATGCTTTACAATCTCTTCCTGTTTGAAATAATTTCCAGGAAAACAAGAAATCGCGCTTCCAAGATAAAATAAATTACAACTGAAAACGCATAAAACTAATGAAACATAAAGGAAGTTTTTAAGATATATTATTCTGATAACTTTTGTTTTAAATTGTGGATTTTGATCAGTAAATTCTCCTTAATAATGAATTAAAATGGTTGAATTGGAAATATATCAATTTCACTTCATTATGTAGTCATATTATTCGATTAGTCAAGGACATGCCAAAACATAATGGTAGCATAATGGTTACGTTAGAGAAGAAATCCCTGTCAAATAGTGAAAGTTACAGTCAGAATACCTAATGATATGAGAAATAGTATAATCGGAGATGCTTTTGAAATTGAGAGGTTTTTCAAATAAAAGATTCATTCTGGTTGTTAAGGATAGAAAAAAAGAAAGTGTAGTATCTTCTTCGAATTTTAACTCAACAGAGCATCTTTTGAAGAACTTGCTTTGGGTACTAAGTAATATTTTTTTTACAGAGAGGCAAAGTTAGGTAACTTCAATTTCTCAAACCCCGACATAAATTAGTCGACTCTCAATAATTCGAAGTGCAAGGGACCAAAAAAAAAAGTTCGAATTATCAAGAGGGAAGGAAAAAGTCCCAAAATATACGAAGATGAATTTTTTCTAACACATTTAAATTTGAAACTATGCAATAAAACAACAATTGTACATATGTATAAAATTATTTTAAAGTATTTTTAAAAATTACAAATTATATATACAATAAAAATATTAGACAAAAGTTTAAAAATCCTGTATTAAAATAATACATTTTTACATTAAAAACAATTATTAAAATAACACATATTGTACATTATTATTATTATTAGAACAAAAAATGTATTATCTTTTTTTTATGGCATTCAATCTAACTTTGTCAATAGATTTTTCTAGAATAAATGAAGCTTGAAAAACGACCGCATTAACAAGATTTTGAAGGAAAAGTGGCATAGTTTGTTTAGTACAGCTTTGCTTCTGTCAGAGTTTACAGAATCACCCCCATTGGTCATCTAATGGGCTACGTTACAAGAGAGAAGCAGACTCAATGCAATACAAAACATGTAAATACTAGCATGCGTGCTACAGGACTCTACATGACAGAGAGTGTTTGAATTGTAAGTTTTATTAAATCACTTCGAACTATCGAATATTGTATTCTGACAGGCTACAGATTTTACTTCAAAACGTTGAATATACCAAGACTTATTGTTTTATTTTGAAATACCAATAATTTTTCTAGTGTGGCTGAGCATATACTTCGAATTAGCAAGAAATTCGAATTATCGAAGGTTTGAATTAGCGAGAGTCGACTGTACGTTGATTTTAACTAAACCAGAAAAGTATTTTTAACATTGGTAATAAATTAATCATTTACCCATTATTAGTTTCTATTTTAATTTTTTTAGTGTTCGCAAACAGTGGTATATCGATAAACCCGTTCACTTTATTTTTTATTAATTTTTCTCACAAAAGCATGATGAGAATTTGGAGTGCGGCTTAGAGAATCGATGGTGCCTTAAACTCGAATAAAAAAGGTAATTAACATATGTTTCTAAACCCTATTTTTTAAATGAGAGAGTGCATTAATGGAGCTGACATGAGCGAGCTGTAAAGCCAATAAATATATAACTTAATTGAAATATTGAAAAAATATAACTGAATTTAGGCAGTATAAATGGAAAACGACTGAAAATAAATCATCTCTGTAAATGAATGAATAACTAACTGCTCTCCATAATCATGGGATTTGAAAAAATTTTAACTAGTGAAAGACTGGGCAATATATAAATTTATTTTCATATATTTTATCAACTCGCACTTATTCAGACTTCAGACCAAAATAATTTTGTCTTGAAATTGAAAAATTAAAATGAAATAAATAGTTAATTACTTGATATTTCTAGATAATTTATATATTAATTAGAAATCCTTTGGTTTTATTTAAGCATGGCCTTATTTTGATATTTTTCATGAATCATTAACTATAACTAAATTATTGTTAACACATTCTATTATATTTTATACCGAAATTTTTAATTCAGCTCACATATTTTACATTTTTGTACAAGATTAAACACTAAAATTCTTCTTGAAATTAATTAGTAAAGCTTTTGTATCCTTAGGAGTTTTCAAAAAAGTATTTTGACATCCACGACGCATGTATTTCATTTAAATTAAAAACAGAAAAACTTTATTTTAATTTATTTGAATTTTTTTTCAATCTCCTTTGACATCTTGCTCACTAGTTTTCAAGAATTTATTTCAATGCGTATGTTCCTCTTCAGAATGGACATATTTTAAATGAGGAAAAAAATTGATGGTTTGATTTTTCTATTTGTATAGTCATAAATAAAAAATGCCAGGAAAAACTAAATTTTTATTGCTAGTTTTGTTACATTGAAAAAGTTTGCATATGTACACCTCAGGTCTTAGCAGAGACAGTAAAAAAATCAATTTCTTTTCAATTACATTTATTTTAAAAAATCTGTTTTAAAAATTAAATAAATGCATAATATTAAATTTTCAAATGAAATTTTTCAAAACAATTATTTTTTTATAAGAGAATGAAGGTAGAAAAAGAAATAATAATTTCATTTAGTATAAAAATTATAAGTTCAAGATCAATTCCTTCATATTTGCATTTTTATGCAAATTTATCAGTCATAAATCGAGGGAAATGTCTGAATGTTTGATAGCGAAAATCGGAAAGAAGTTGGATGTTAGCTTTTACTTCACAGCTGTTTATTATAATATCTGGTGTCACATCTCTTTAATGTCATTTATACCATTTTAATCTTCATTTTCAACAAATATATAAACCTCTACAATTAGATCTACATCGACAGAATTCCCTTTTCTTTAATCATAAGAAATACGATCACTTTGATTCATAATTTTCCACTATTTCTTTCCAAAAATACTCTAATCAGAATATTGCACTAAGTATAATAATTTCCTTAAAATATACGTGCATACATTAAAGAGTGGATTGAAGAAAAAAGTTTAATTTACGGCCAGTTATAAAAATTTAAATTAATCTCGAATTAGCGCAAAAAATGACAAAATAATAACAAATTAGTATGTAGATTTTATGTATTTCTAAATTTTTCTTAAATTGTTGACTAGAATAGCCCATCATGATATATATATCCTTACTTAAATTCAAGTGTATAGAAATAAATCAACAAAATAAGCACGTCATAAAATAATAACATTACACGAAAAATTTCAGTTTGAATATGAGTTGCATCTGGTACTAAATAGCAAACGGTGGTGCACAAATATGCACCTCAAAAGTTACACCTAATTAGAAAATTGTAAAAATTAAAAGAGCGATAATTAAATGATCTATATACTCTTGGAAATCATCAACATCAAATAAAAAATATAAGGTTCAAAAGTTTTAATTATATATTAAAAATAGCTCACTTTTTTCGTTTTCTTGTCGAGTCGATCACTGATACTTCGTGCGTTGAAAGTCTCCAGGATAGAAATACAAATATAATCATCTGGTAGTAAAACTGAAAAGCGTAAACGTGTACAAAAGATAACCTTCAATCTTAGCTATATTTCTTTTGTCCTTTTATAAGGAACGAAATTAAAACCACAGGTACACATATGGTACTTAAGATCTGAAGAGATTATAACATTTTATATATAAATGTTAACAGGTGAATAAAGCAAAAATAACATGCATAAATTCTTATACATGTTATTTTCCTCCCACCTCTCTTTATTTTTACAAGCTTTTATTTAACTTGGAATGTAATTTGCTCGGATGGAATCTTGCAGCTTAATTTTCATTCTGATTGAAGATATAAGCCAATTGAGCTGAAATTTTGTATACAACTTAAGTTTAGATCAGTGATTCCCAAAGTGGTCTATATAGACCCCAAGGGGTCTATGATGACCTCCAAGGGGTCTACGCCAGCTAAAAAATGATTTGGGTCTATGTGATACTGACTCTCATTAAACTATATCGTAACTTTAACTTTAAAAGAAAATTTATAATCACGTGTAAACCAAATTTTACCTATTTACCAGATTTATTTACTAAATTTAATGAGATTAATTTGCATTTATAAGGTGACGGCATAAATTTTATTAAAACAAGAATCCTTTCAGCTTTTCTTTCCTGATTTAAGATAAAGAAATATAATACTGGAGGCCCCGAATTTTCTAAATTTCTCACAGGCAATCTATCCGAACATTTTAACCTACATTCAACATTGAAAGGCCTTTTATTCAGATTTTGAAATCAGGTTTGAGAGAGCTTTGACTATGGCAATACCATAGTAGGCAATAAATTCATATTGTCATATCGAAAAAAGTGTCAAATTACAATAGGACCTAATAAACACTAACGAAGATCTTAAAGTTTAGAAACGTATGCCAGCAATTTTGGCTTTAAAAAGTCAAATCTGTTAATTGTCTCAACTTATGGAATATTGTGTGGAAGTTTTTCATTGCTTTTCCTAGAGTAAATGAATTTCAGCGTGCTTGCCAATCTCGTAAGAAAAAAAAAAGAAAAAAAAACTGGATATTATTTAAAGAGGAGATTTAAAATTAAACCAGACAAGATTGATACAAAATGTTGAAAATTTATATTGTACTGCTATAGATTCATCCTTCCCATTAAAATAATTTGTTTGTTGTTTAGTTAGTTTGTGACGGATCTCTACGTGCTTCACTAATCTTCTCAATAATTCTTTTAAGTTTTATTTATTTCAACCAATCTCCACCGGGAGCCAAAGCGTGATTTATGCAAATGAGATATTTTATATAAGTTCGGGTTTAGCGAGTTAGCAAGGGAGGATGAAATGAAATGAGTAATAGTTGTCAAGTGAAGAAGTAGATTTTGTAAAGTAAAGTAAAGTGAATCGAAGCGTCGGAAATCCAACTCATAGTTGTTGATAAAATTAGTCCGTAGAAAAGCTACGAGAAAAGCTGAAGATAGAAGTTATATATTAAAGAGGGAATTCTAGATTTGATCCGATCCAATCAAGATCCAAGTATCCCACAAAACGAACCTGCCGTATTTTAAGAAATCAGGTTAGGGATTTAACAATTGTAATTACGTATACGTGTGCAGCTGTAATTGTACGCGCTTATTCTTCGTGGATTCAGTTTAGATTTCGTAGTTCCGCAATTAGTGACCCATTCTCATTCTCCACTGTATTTTATTGTTCTTATATTTGAATAGTGTATACATGACCTTCCTTGATTAAGAAAAATTAATAAATATTGTGATTTGTAAATGTATCTTGTGAATTCGTTAACTCGCTTACACATTTAAGTATGAGTAATACTAGACGAGATGAGGATAATGTGAGGGGAGGTTATAATACACGACAAGTTTATTTAACAGTTTTATTTATTAATTTTAATTTAATTAATTAACATATGCATTTTACATTATAAATACTATATTGCATTACATTAGAAATTTAACACTTTTAAAGTAAAAGCAGTGTACCAGCGGTTAAAAAGAACTTAAGTTGATAAATTTACAAAAATTAAATATTAATTAAGCAGTCTACTGCAAACCAAAAAACATGGCAAGGGGTCTACGAGACAAAAAAAGTTTGGGAATATCTGGTTTAGAGATGACAATGCATGTTTTGACCATTTATGTTGCGATATTGCAATTAGTTAAAAATATATTAATTAAAAACCTTAAAATGCATAATTGTTTTACCCCATGGGCTGCTCAACAACGCAAAATGAAAAAATTTTTTTGGAGTTTCGATGTTTTTAAAACAGCGATCTAATTTTTCTATGAAACTGAGATAAAAAATAATTACAGAACCGGAAAGATCATTTATTTCGCCACGATATGATATTTTTTTTTTTACAAAATAATAGTATCTGCAATAACGATTTTTTTAAATGAGCCAAAAACGATGCGTTTTTATGAAAATGATGTCTAAATCATTGCGCATGAATTTTTTTTTGTTAGAATGAATCAACATTCAGTACTTAAACAGCTCGTGATTTGCTTTTTTAGAATCAATCATTCAAAAAATAAAATGTCGAAAACTTTTTTTCTATGATATTTAAAAAAATCTCAAAATTTTAATTAAACACATAATAACTTCATCATTAATGAAGATATAGTCTCACGAAACATTATTTTCGTGTGTTGAACAATATTATACGAAATCTGTAAGAAGATTGAAAAATTGCTTACAAATTACGGATTTAAAAAAAAAATTGTGTTTTTCGTCTAATACTCTTTTAGCCAGAATTCGTTTTGTTAGACTGTTCGAAATTAAACGGCAAACGACCTTGCAACAATGATGCGTTGAATGAGATGGACAGACTGAGAAACCCGTCCAGCGATAACTAAAAAGCACAAAATAAATGTAAAGTAAAAGAACTTTTTTAAAAAACAAGCTCTTATTTCAATGAGCTAAACAGAATAAAATAAATACTTTTCCTTTAAGACTTTTCTTACTATCAACTTATAACGTGATATAAAAGCTTGTCGCGAGATTTATCTGTGTAGATAAACAAGTAAATTAAATATCTTGATCTGATTGATTTTAATTTTTAAAATTTTCAAACTAAGTAAATACGAGTACTTAAATCTCCGACAAGATTTATATCATATAAATTGTGTAATGACGTTATAAGTTGATAGTAAAAAAAGTTTTAAACGAAAATTAATTTTATTTTATTATTTTATTTTATTTATTTATTGCGCAGTTAAATAAAAGCTGGTTTTTAAAAAAGTTTTTTTACTTTTAGTTTATTTCTTTTATGTTATGTAACATTTTTAATTGGGGAAAAATAACCTTCAAATAGTTACTTATTTGCATCTGAGGTATAGTACTTTAAAAAACTGATTCAAAAGTTTGCAGTTTTATTTCTGTTTCACTAAGAGATATACACATATATATATATTTTTAAAAACCAGGACATTTGGTGATTTTTGTGTTGGTCATCGATATATTTTTTTAATTTTTAGCAAACATTTGTTAGGTGCTATAAAATATTTTCTATATAAAACCATTCTCTTTATTTAAAGTATCTTGTAAAAAGAATTTTTTATCATAAATACTGCCGGATTGAAGCAACATAATCACCAAATATATCCTAGAATGTTCAATTTAAAACTACAATTCAATCTAAATTTTAAGATATAATTAATTTATCTTTCCTATGTATACTTCATTCATTCAGATTCCTATTATAAAGCAAAATTTAATGATTAATGCGATTCAAAAGTATTTAGTGCGGGAGATGGGGTCAAGAAAATATAAAACTGAAAGGTATACAATTAAAAAGTTCACTTAAAACTGTTTGTAAAAAAAGACGTTAAGTTCTTATTCAGAAATAAGTATATTTCCTGAAAGTCGTAATGGAAAATGGTTTTTATAACAGAAAAATATATTCAGATATTGGGTGTAAGGAAAAGTTCTGGTTTTTTCCCGAAAAAAAATTAAACTTTTTATTTAAAATATGATTTAAAGTATAATGACGTTTCTTAATAATGACAGCTGTCTACCAGCAATCTGTAAAAGAAGTCCTCTGTTTTCGAGACAAAGTATTCTTCCACTGCCATTTCGGCACCCTCATAATTTATATATGTACTTCCATCAATAAAGTTTAGCAATGACCTGAACAGATGATAATCAGATGGTGCAATATCAGGAGTATATGCTGGCTGAGGTAAAGTTTCTCTCCCAGCGCAACTCTACAATTTTTATGCGGTGTTTCTTGCCACTTGTAGTCTAGGGATGTCGTGACGAAAAATTCCACCCTTTCTATTGGCCGAAGATCAACATTTGTATTGAATTTATTTGTTCAAAAATGTAATGACTTGAATAAGCTTATCAAAGTACATTCATTAAAGTGAGATATACTTGAATGCTTTTACAATTGTTTCGCAATCGGGGGCACAGTTTAAAAGTATCTTTCACTGTAAAGTCCAGTTAGTCTAACGTGAAGTTTTACTCTACACCTTTTTATCTGCAATAGGAGCCACAGTCCTTTTGGCTTTCGCTTTCCAAATTCAATCGTAGCTGCAAACTAAGTTCGCTCTCCACTCCTTCGCTATTTTGAAGCCTCTAACGGTTCTCCCCGCAAATTCTCGCGCCGTGCTTTTTAAAGCCTAGATTTATCTTGGTCCCTTTTTCGGTTTTTCCCTTCATTCTTTGTCCGTCGGCTCCTCAAAGCGTGGGATCTTTTTCGGCTCATATTGTAGGGCTCTCCCCTCCAGATACGATGTCGTCCAAAATGCGTGGGAAACAGAAATTTACTCAGGCCTGAGGATATATCAGCCCTCGGATTCTAAGGGATGACCGTGGGAACATGGGTCAGAATTCTCAACCACCCATTTGGGCCAATTTCCCCAGCAATTAGGGAAAGGAAGACGGGTACATCACAAAAACATCAATTTACGAACAATAACGGCTATTTCATTTTCTTTCAGCAACTCATAGTGCAATGTAAACTTGCCGTCTTATCAACAACACAACAAAACCTTTTTTGATGCATGTCATATTTGGATGTGAATGGTGGTGTCTCCTCTCCGTAAGCACATATCTTTTTATCCTCAATTACGTGTTTCTAAACTTCCCTTTTTCTTTTCCAGTCACCAAGTCACACAAAAATGGTTATGTTTTGTGGCGACTAAGATTTGAAGAATATATCGAAATTCTTCTCCTTAATTTTTTTTCATTTCATTCATGGGACACCCAAAGAGAAAGTTTGGATACGAAACCAAGGCTTTTAATGTAGTCCGAAGCTGTAGTCTGTTAGATTCCAAGCTTGAAGACCACTTCTGTTTAATTTATGTAGAATTTGTTCTGATCATACTGAGTAGCACTTCGTCACTTACATATGATGACCCTCGTGATCTGGGTTTATCTTTCAAAGAAAAATCACCCAAGCAAAATTTCACAAGCCATCTTTGACATGTTCCCGAGCATTTACTGCCTCTTCTTCAAATACGTGCATTTTCGTCTCTATCGCGTTATTTTACTGTTTGGAAGTGAAACAACGTACAATGTCTTAAGTGCACTTTTTCTTCACTCGTGTTGATAGGTTTTAGAAATTCAAGAAAACTGACTGTGAAAAATTACGTTTAAATCATCAAGAGTATACTAGTCCAATTGTTTAAACCTGTTTCAGTTGGATCTGAATTTTTGCTGAGGATCGCAACGTGCAGAAGTACACGTGTTCAAAAACAACATAACTTTCCCTTGTATCCAATATTTGGAGATTTATGCCAAAATGTAATAGAACTGATATATTTTAAACGATACATTATATATAATTTTTTTTATATAAAGAATACAGCTTCAAAAATTTGAACCGTTTTCTTTGAAAGTGATGTAAGTCTATTTTTGACAAAAAGTTAGCTAATTATAACATTGATTGCAATTTGCTATATAGCTTTTAATTTATGAACAATTCTCTAAAAAATCCTTCAAACTTTTCATCACTTTGTCAATATAAATTTACGTGTTAATGAAATTACAAATATAATTAGTTTTAAAATGGTAAATATCTCCATATAATATCATATAATATAAAATGAACTTACACCACTCTCAAAGAAAACAGATAATTTATTAATTGATCTTTACAAATATGTCTGCATAAAGGAGGAACGTGATTGATTTACTCATCATGAAATCTCCAGAACTAATATATGTACAGTCTTGAAATTTTGCAGGCAAGTTACTTTTAAAAAGAAGAGATCTGCTAAAAAGGGGTTTCAGAAAATTCACCCTCAAGTGTGGCTACGAGGGAAATATACACATTTTTTTTCATTTTTGAACTGTTAAAGATACTGACCTGAAATTTGATAAACATGTTTCTTTTGTTAAGCAAGTATTCACTAAGAATGGAATTTACGAAAATCGACCCCCAAGAAAGATTACGGAACTGTTATGGATATAACTCCCCGTTATTTCATCTATTAGACCTACAAACTTGAAATTTGGTAAACATAATTCATTTAATGAGCAAAGATCCATTAAGAACGTATTTTCCTGAAATCAACCTCCAGTGGAGGGGGATTAAGGTAGTGCTACAAGTAAAAAAAGTACCGTTTTTCAACTGTTATACCCCTGCAGAATTTTGTGAGGATGTTTCTTCTGTTGAGCTAAGAGATTGTTTTGTGAGCCCTAAAGCATTATATGTATAGAGAGGAGCCCTAAAGCATTAAAAGAGCCCTAAAGCATTGCGGGAGCATTAGAAAAAAATTACCGTTTTTAAAATATTAAACCAACAAATTTGAAATTTGACAAACATGATTATTTTGTTGATTAAATATCTACTAAAAAAAGGATTTTACGGAAAACGAATCCGAATGCTAGGGTCTTAAAGCCAAAGTAAATGTTTTGAACGTTTTGTGTACAGACGAAATTTAAAAACCATATTTTTTTATTATTATTGAGTAAAGATCTGCTAAGAAGGCATTTGGCAAAAATTGATCCTAAGAAGGGTTAAAGGGGAACTTCAAATTAAAAAAAAAAATCTCGTTTTTCAATTATTATACCAACGGACTTGGAATTTGGTAAGAATGTTTCTTCCGTTGAGCGGGTTTTGCTAAAAGTGGGTTTGTGAAAATTGAACACAAAAAAAGGGAGCTGTGACAAAAATTAACGTTTTTGAACTATAAGCCTATAAATTTGAGATTTGGTAAACATGTTTATTTTGTTGAATTGTGCTCCTGTAGGAACGGATTTTGGGGAAAACGAATCCGAGATGACGGAAAGCTGCTAGGGTATTATAGCCAAAATTCCTATTTTTGAACTATTAGCTCTACAGACGAAATTTGGTAACCATGTATCATTTATTATGTGAAGATGAGCTATAAACAGTTTGTGAAAAAACCATCCCCACGTCCGACGGTAGTATAGATATAAAAAAAAACTTCCGGGTTTTTTTTTAACTAATAGACATGAAATTTGGCACACACTTTTCTTTTGTTGAATAGAGATCCGCTAATAACGAGTTTGAAAGAAATTCAATCCCAAGTGAGTGAGTGAATATTAACGTCGCACTGATTAGCAACACGAGGGCTTTTGGCGACGGTCCGCGTAATTTTGAACCATGGTCAAGTGACGCGGACGACACCTGAGCTGGCACCCCCCTCTCCTAACTACCACACCACACCAACGGGAGGACGTTTGAGCTCTCGACATATTTAACGTGCATCGCTCCCCTACACGGCGGAATTCAATCCCAAGGGTGGTTGGTTGCTATGAGCAATGAGGATGAAAGAAATCCCGTTTTCGACTTATAAACTTACGGATTTGAAATTTGCAACTGATATTTCTTTTGTTTAAAAGAGGTTCGTTAGAAATATATTTTGTGTTAAACGATTCCGGGAGGGGGTTAGGTGGGTATAAATGATAAATATACTACTTTAGTTTTAGAAATTCAGAGCCAATTCCTTTGAATCAAAGTGTGTGGGCTAATGATTGATATTCAATACAATCAAAAACTCAAAACTACAGGACTTAGATTTCTCAATAACTGACACATAATACATGGTCATGCAACATCATGAAACACTTGAAGAAGTGGGTAGGTAACTGCTATATAATATACTACGCAATTATTTTTGTAGATTTATTAATAACTTTAAATACAATTACATATTTACTTTTATGATTTAATAATGATTTTTATGATAATATTTACTTTTATGATTTCTCTATACCAGGGGTCAGCAACCTGGGGCTCTTTGGATGTGAAGCTGCGGTTCTTTAGTTCCATACGCAAATGTTATTTATTTTATTAAAAAAAAACGAAGAAACATTTAAAAATCGTTTTGAATCGATTAACGAGAATTAGGCACCGTTTCTATCCCTCAGCCACTTGTACTCGCTTTTCACCAAACCATTCACAGATCGTATGTCAAAAATCGCTTCATACGTGCATCTGAATAACTGTTTCGTGTTTTCAAAAACAAACCAGAAATCTTGAAAAAAAATCAAAGATTTGCCACTATCCGCTAAAACAGTACAAGACAGAATAGTTAAAATGTCTTCAAATGTAACATATTTGCAGGTGGAAGATATTCAACTTTCTTCTGCCGTATTACTTACTACAGATGAGTCTTGCGACATAAAAAACACGGCAACAGTTGCAATTTTTGTCAGGTTTATGTCTTCCCAAGGTCCAAAAGAAGAATTTCTAAGATTGCTACCGCTCTTGGGACAAACTAGAGGGTAAGATATAGCGAATGCCGTGCAAAAGTGCCTTGAGGACAATAAGATTGATTTAAATAAATCGTTTCAATAGCAACTGATGGAGCCAGAAGTAAGACAAGAAAAAATAAAGAGGAAACAACAATTCTTCAGATCTAAATAAACCATGAAATTCTTCCGTTTCACTGCATAATACATCTCAAGAAGCACTCTGTTCCCAAACCTTTCCGGCCGAAATTAATTCAAGTCATGAATTTGGTAATCAAGATTGTTCGCAGCATCTTGTCAAAAACACTTTACCATCGTCAGTTTAAAGAATTCTTAAGTGAAATGGAGACTGAGTATTCCAACCTCCATTACAATAAAGTGCGATGGTTTTTCAAAAGTAAGGTGTTGAAACGTTTTGCTTTGTGCTTGAATTAAATAAATACATTCCTCAATGAAAAAGCCATTAATCACCCTGAATTAGAGAACGACAAATGGTTGCAAAAATTTTACTTCATGGTGGATATTACAGAGAAATTAAATGAGCTGAATCTAAAACTATAAGGAAAGGGAAACCCAACCTATGTTATGGTAGAAGAATTGGTTTGTTCCGAAGAAAATTAATTCTTTTTGCAGAAGATATTCAGAGCGGTAAACTACTTCATGTTCAATATTTAAAGCAATATAGGGATAAACCCGGTGCAACCTTTGACACGAATTACTTCAGTACAATTATAAATAGATTAAAGATGGATTTGCTGACAGATTTGAGCAATTCAAAACCAACAAAACCATTCATAACATTCATAGTAAATCCTCTCAACACAAATAGTAACGAAATCCACATTGAGCCATTTGGAATTGATACTAGATCTCTAAACATGCAATTGATCGATTTAAAAAGTTAAGCTTTGTGGAGTAGAAAATTTACAGAGTTGAAAAGAAATTGGAAGAATTAGAGGTCCAGAAATGTATGTAGGTAATGCAGCAAAAATGGACAGCTTTAAAAGAAATACCGCGAGTTGAGGCATTTATATTCGAAGCATGGAATATAGTCTTTCAGATTGCTACAGTGAGGGGAAGGAGTTGGCATTTGGAGTGCTGACTATCTTCGGATCGACCTATTCGTGTGAGCAAGCGTTCTCTTGCTTGAATATAATTTAAAGTAAAGTAAGAAGCCAAATAAAAAATGAAAATTTAGAGTCATGTTTGAAACATAAAACAAAAAGTTGTGAGCCAAATTTATCCAAACTTTTTAAAACCGTAAAAAGCCAACACTCCCATTGATTTTGTTTGCTCAATTCTTCGTTATTGAAGTACAAGTTAGTGCTGTAAGTAAATGTTTAATTGTTTAAATTTTTTACTTAAATAATAAGGAATTATATAATAATGCCATTTATATATTATCTAATTTGTTGTGAAAAATACTACTTATATTTTTTGAATAAATAGATAAGTTTTCTTATGAATAAATAGAGTAGTTTTTTTTATCAAAAATACTATTTATCCAAGTACTATTTATTGTTGGCAAGAAAAATTTTTGTGGCTCTTTAAAAACTTTGAAATTTTGTAAATTGTAATTTTTGACTCTACCGGTTCAAAAGGTTTCCAACCCCTGCTCTATACGAATGAAAGAAACAGTTTATGTGTTTGCGATGTGCATGAAAACAGAACGACTCAGGTCCGTGAAATTTAGCACGTTAAAGCTTTAGCTTATAAAAGTGGCCCCTGAAAGAGATTTTTTAAAAATTTGTTTAATTTTTAAAATTTATTTTTCATAGATCTGGAGATACAACATCACTCTCATCTCGGAATGCAGAACTTTATATCGCATGCACTCTTTTAAGGAGCGTTAAATACTTTTAATTATAGGTATTTTTTGGTATATTTATCAATTATTTCTTTGTTCTTTGGGATGTAATTACAATTGTATTATCCCAAAAAAAAAAGGATTTTTAAGAAGACATGGTACGATTCAAGCAAAAAAATTTTATTTAAGATTTTTCAAAATTTTTTTGGTTGCCTCCTATGTGTGTATACTGTGTAAAACAGATTTTGTGCTCAAAATTTCATAAAAAAACTACCCATCTAATTTTTTAAGGATTAAACTTAAAATTTGTGATGTGATTTTAAAATGCTACTCCTACAAAAGTTTACATACACGGATGAAATTTGATTTACAAGTACGTCAAACTATGCATAACAAAACTTGGTATGGGTTTTGCGATAACGAGATTGGTATTTGTACAATACTTCTTTTTATGAATACTTATTGAAATTCCTTAAAAAATGTAAAAATTCTGAGTTCAATTATTTTTAAAAAACTAAGTATTACTTTGATTCCAAAATGCATACCAACTTTTATTACATGTACTATTAACAATAGATGAAAAAAATTCAAAGCATTAGGCACAATAGAAAAAAAAGCTTTAGCGTTTTAAATGAAGACAAACTAGTTATTTTATCTTTCTCTGAGGTAAGTAAGTTTGAAGTTTTGATTTACCAGATGTGAACAAAAGCGCGCGAACACAAAAAGCTATCATAATTCTGTGTTTTTTAAGTTTAGAGCTTTCAAATGTGTCAGGTTTGTCAGAAAAGTATCCAAAGAATAATTTAAGCTAAAAAAATTAAATTTGATTTTTTGACCGATTTTTGTCAATTGAATTGCACTGTGAAAAACTGTTTTTAGTAAAAAATTAAGTTTTGTAGATTTGGCAACAGTATTTTGGTCAGAATAATAGATTATACTGCGGTATTTTGACGAATCAGTTTAAACTGAAATAAATTGCTGTAGTTTATATTTGTAAAAAGTTATGCCAATAATTCCATTAATTTATAAGTTTGAAATTCATTACTTTAATATCGGTATATTGCAGCTTTTACCGTCTAATAATTCAAAGTATAATTTTAAAAATTTACCATATAATTTTATTTGTCTATTCTTCTCGATTGTTATATTTTTACAATTTCCCATGCAAAAAACGGGTATACCAGCTATAATAACTTGTGAAGTACACCTGAAAGAATTTGCATGTAAATATGTTTAAGTGTGGACGTAATTTTTTTGAAAATAATAGAAAGTTTTTTTTGCTCAAGATTTGCATGCACATGAGCACCATAATTTTATCATTTATTTTATGAATTGCTCATTCTTTTTAGCAAAGAATAATTGCCCAAGATGATATAATCTTTCATTATATACTGACATTAAAGAGGAAAACACTTTAATACGCAGTTTTTAAGGTTTAAATCATCGATCTTTCCTTTTTCAAAGAAAAGTAACGTATTTTTATTCTTCTTTTCTTTGAATCAATTCTTTTGATCTCTCAGATTACACTGAAACATTTTTTATTATTGACAGAAAAAAGTGTCTGAGGTAGACATTATTTCAGTAACGTCTATCTCTTTTGAATCAAAAACATTTTTTTTTCTAAATCTGATGAATTTAAAACAGTTTTGTGACTGACTGGGTGGCGCAGTTGTTTTGGCGCTGTCCTTGTACACCCAAGTTTGCGGTTTCGACTCGTATTTTCCTGATGCAAAAAACGACTACGTACAAGTCGTATACGGCATGTTAAAAATCCCTGGAGTGCCTGTTTGGCTTAAATTCTCTCGGTAAAATCAAATTCCTGGTCAATTTCGCATCTTAGGATCTTATGTGCTTCCTTCTAGGAAAGCAACCGAGTGGCAAAATTATATTGCGGCAATTAGTTATCATCTGTATGGCGTTGAACTAAAAAGGGATACAAGCTCCCGTGGAATTGTATTGGGTACACACTGATAAAATACTAATCCACAGCTTCATTTTTTAAAAAACAAAAATTAGAGTCTTAGATCATAATATTAATTAAAGTTTCAATTTTCTAATTAAATTTCTTCTATCCTTTATTTTAATGTAGAACTTCAAGTCGAATTATTAAACATTAAAAATTTAATAACTATTTAAATGATATTTATTTATAACGGTATTATCTTTTCAAGTCAATCTTAGGATTTCAATACATTCTTACTATGTTTTAATCCAAGTTATAAATACATGGCATAATCAAAGATGTTGACATTTGCGATGCAAATAAATGTTAATATTAAAAATATTTGAGACAAAAGATTATGATAAACGTTAAAAAATTATTAGTCTGGTGAAGCTAAAAGTCTGATTAGACTCATTAGCATTATTCGTCTGAAAAAGAAGTGGTAGCATAGTGGTCAAGGTAGCGGACTTGTAGCTGGGGTGTCATGAGTTCGAGCCCATTACCAATGAAGGGGAACGATGCACGTTAAATCTGCCAAGACCTCAAACTTCCTCCCGTTGTTGTGGTGTGGTTGTTAGGAGAAGTGGTGTAAACTCAGGTGTAGTCCTCGTCACTTGACCGTGGTTCAAAATTACGAGGTCAGTCGCCAAAAGCCCTCGTGTAGCTGAACATTGCGACGTTAATATTCACTCACTCATAAAGAAGTATTATTATTTGTAGCTATCGTAGAGTGTAAATGCTTTCAAGAAAGGAAATTTTGTGTGAGTTTTCCAGAAAGCTCTATACTGAAATGATTTAATATGATTTTAAAATTGGATAAAAGAGTGAGTGTTTATCAACACCAACCACACTATTCAATTATTCGAGGGCTTTTGGCGACAGACCTTGTAATTTTGAACCATGGTCAAGTGACGATAACGACACCTGAGCTGGCACCCCAATTTCCTTAACTCCACACCAACGGGAAGACGCTGGAGCCCCGACATATTTATCTTAGATCGACTTCCTCTGCACGGCGAGTCTTTAGGTATTCCAGTCATGAACCTGGAACTCATGACACGAAGGTCACGAGTCCGTCACCTTGACCACTAGGCTACCACGGCTTTTTAAAATTGGACTGTCAAAAAGAACTCGTTCAGTGTCCACAATTAGCTCATAGAAAGGAATCTACCACTTATATTACAGTGTGTTCAGATAGTTTACATAATTTTGTAGTGGGCGAAATTCCGCTTAGATTGAAGAACATGCTTTAAAATCTTTATAAGCTACACTCCTAGTAAAAGTGTCGGCCATATGTGAAAAACAACTAACTATAACTGCTGTACCTATTGTTTGATTTAAAACGAATTTAACGTTGGAGCTATAGTTATATATAAAATTATTCATGAAAAAATGTATGAAAGAAATTTAGTTTGCTGCTCAGTTCCCGATATTTTAACAGAGTACCCAAAATAGCAGCACGTCACAATTAATCAAAAAATCTTTGAGTTACTTTACGATAGTATGAATGAGAGCATTATTTATAAATTCATAATTGGTGATGAAATATACATTTGTCTCTAACTCTTCAGAAAAGTAAGGCATGGGTCAACAATGGTGAAAAGACAGGTAGCAGTGAAAAAATAATAATGGTATATGTCATCTTTCTTGGAAGTACAGCCCAGGCTTTAGTCATTAAACTAGTGCAAGAGAAAAAGCAGTTACAATTAGCTGATCCACCACTAAAAAAATTATTCAAAACCTGAATCCTAGATAGATTATGCTTCATCATATGAATGCAACTTTCTATTTAACAAAATTTACTGTAGGATTTCTTGAAAAAAAAACAATTTATATAAAAAAAAATTAAGTCAAAATTCCTATTTAGATCAGAAAGGAACAGTTTTATATCAGTTACTTTTTATAATAGTTACTATTAATATATAAATATGCACAAACATGACAGAATCGCAATATTAAGTGACAAAATAGAAAGCGATTTTCCTTGCAATTTTCCATTTTCTTTCTATATATTATGTTGGATTATTTTTGTTTGTGTGTGTTTATTACTAGTTATTCCTTAAAATTAAATTTATTTATTCTAATAAAATAGTATAGTAAAAATTCAAACAGTAAAAATTGTGTTTGTGTAATAGAAGAAAGAGACAGAGAGAGAGATCTATTCTATACTCCCTTAATTTTACTGTATATAACTTTCATAAATTTTAAAACTCCAAAACTTACGTGTGCTTGCTGCTTCAATTCCGACGACGACATTAATGCGGCCAAAAATCATTCTTTTCATCAATTTTAGGAAATATATTTAAGTATTTAATCTTTGGAAATTCATCTACAGAACGTACTAATGCTTGGAAAGCGATTTTAAACACTTATTTCTCTGCCCGTCCGGTATAGTGGTCAGTGAAGCTGACTGCGGTGCCGTAGGGACTGGGTTTGAATCCCGGAGAAGGCATGAATGTTTGTGTTGTAATCCTTTCTTCTGTCTGTGTTGTATGTCCCCGTGTTATACATTGCGTGGTGCACGGGGTTTATAAATGTTAAAAAAAACACTTATGTCGTAGAAATGCAATTTTAAACACTTGTATCGTAGTTTCATTCATAATGTGACGTAGTTTTATTTCGATATTAACATTTCTGAGATTAATCTGTGTGTCGAAATAATCTAATATAAATCTTCGAAAAATTTCGAATTCATTAATGCCAAAAAGTTAAGCTTCATAAAATAAAATTAATTTTAATTTAAAATTTTAATGTTAGAATAATTGCTTTTAATAATAATTTAAATGTCTTTCTTTTGGGTCATCTGTTTTCCACAATTTTCATAATTTTATGCTATTAATCCCTTAACTGGTTTGCCCGTACGGGCTACCAGAAGCTGACCCCAACCCGGTTTACCCACATGCTGTAGGGGTACTGATATATTTTCTTCTTTCTCTCTTTGATTTGCTCACATTTTAAATTCTTATAGTGTGGTTATTAGTGCTAGTGCATTTTTTAAAAAAAGGCAATTTGTCTATGGTACTGAGATACTTCTCATACGGGATTTTCTTTAATGTGAAGGCGGGAAATTTTCATTGGAAAACTGAATTTAGATTCTCGAAAATGTTCGAGTACATGGATTGGCAAGGCAATGTGAAATTTGTTGCTTGAGAAGAAATAAAAATAATAAAAAGATCCTAAAAAGCAGATATTATCTCTATTCCCATTGCAATGTAAGAAGATTGGAAGATTTTGTGTGGGTGTGCATACATATATGCACACACACACAACAGAAAATCCTAAACCTTTTGAAAAAGAAGGACGAACATGAAATTGTTTGTAAGTATGAATGAGTGAGTGAATAATAACGTCGCACTTTTCACTACACGGGGTCTTTTGGGGACGGACTACGTAGTTTTGTTACATGGTCAAGTGACGAGGACGACACCTGAACTGGCTCCCCTCTCCTAACCACCACACAAACGGGATGACGTATGAGCTCTCGACAGATTTAACGTGCATCACTCCCCTATACTGCGGGTGTTTAGTCATGCTGGGCTCGAACTCATGACACACCAACCTTGACCACTAAGCTACCGCGGCTCCTTGTTAGTATGAGAGAAATCCCTTTAAGTTATATATATGAAACATTCTTCATAATATGCAGAGTTTTTTTTTTTATAAAAAGCAAACATTTAGGGAATTTTGTGTTCTACAATTATAAAACAAAAAACAGTGTGAAAACTTTAAAATTGAATTCTTTTATTTTTTTTTTTAAATTCTTTTATTCGCATTTTGTTATTAATTATACTTAAATTTATACAATATAAAAATGTGATCTTTTAGGGAACATTTTGGTGAAAATAATATACCGCTTAAGGAGTTAATAATCCCATTAAGTCCATCAGTTTAAAAAAAATTTAAACGATCTTCTTTTGATTCAAAATTTTTTTAATGTGCTATATGACTACACTAAACAATATAAAACTTGAAGACATTTGGAGTATGAATACATTATTGAAACTTCCTTTGTAAATCAACAAAAAGAAATATAGGCAATTTATGCTCATTTTTGAAGAGAATGGCTGTCCTCACGCTTTTCCAGCTTGATCTTTCCGGAAATATAGGGATTTTTAATTAATTATATACCTACATTTCTCATTTTTTTCTTTTGTAATCATCGTTTCAAAGTTATTACAAAACTTTCAAAATAACACAAGACTTGAAAAATACTATTTAAGTTGTGTGAAAAAATAAAAAAATAAAACATAGACTATCACATTTTTAAAAACTAATACTATATTTGCAAGGACGCAACCTAAAACCATATTTGATAAGATTTTGTCTATAGAGTTTGACATCCATTCTCATTCAAGCGTTTTACGCAACACATAAGGAAATAATGTTTAAACAGCGATTTTCACTATTAGATAACAAGTTCATTCCTTAATCGAAAGTTCAAGAACATATTTGAGTTTTACGTCGTTCATGCATTGATTTTAATCTGACTTCAAAGAAGCAAAGATATCATTCTGGAGATTTAAATGTGTGTGTGCGAACATTAATAATATTTTGAATACAAAATATTTAAAATAATAATTGCATCATCACAGTTCTTATGTAAGTTTCCAGTATTGTGCAATTCAACTCTTCTTTGCGGAAATACTAAATAATTGTTGATATGATAAACCAGTAAACGATGTAAAGAGTCGCAGTAAACGCGCGTGCACACAAACGTAAAAACATATCTAAATACTCATACACATAAACTTAGGTACTAATAGATCATCGCAAACACATTTATTGGATCAGCTTGTTATCTCGCAAGATATGTATGATAATGTATTAGGATAGCCGCCCATCCGGTATAGTGGTCAGTGAAGCTGATTGCGGTGCGTAGGGACTGGGTTCGAATCCCAGAGAAGGCATGGATGTTTGTGTAGTAATTCTTTCTCTCTTATGTGTGTGTTGTATGTCCCCGTGTTATACATTGCGTGGTGCACGGGGTTTTATAAATGTTAAAAAAAAACAATGTATTAGGATCACGTGCACTTACAAGGCCTTTAGAATTCCTTTCAGAATATTCCCACTTAAAAATACCACATTTATATGACTGATTCTCCTTTAAGTTATTCTGATCTTAACCCCGTAACTGCAGATTAAAAGTTCCACGATTCATTCCCCAGTGCCACCATTTTTCACATAGACATGCTATACTGTGTATTCGGGAGAGGGGAGGGGAGGCACTAATATAAGCAATTTTTTTCTCTGAAATAGGTAAATCCTCTTTCCAAACACTTTGTGTGTGCCAACTTCATTTTATTACATTCCAAAGCATTCATGATAACTTTACTGATAGCTGCGCAAAGAAAAGAATCGTATTTCGGAAGAAAATGGATACATAAGCCGGCGGTACTTAAGGGGTTAAAATACTTTAATAGATATTTTATGTGTATCGATATATTCATCTAAAAAAATAAAACGATTGTTATCTCGAAAGGTTGTCTTTAACAAAGGCAAAATCCATAAGAGTGATCTAAAACAGAAGAATGTTCTAGGTATCAGCATGTGTTAAACTTCGCAAATGAAAGATCTCTAAAATAGGCATTTCCCATTAATATAATAACCATTACAATTACCACGTATTCCAGTGCTTCTCAAACTTTCAATATTTGCGACCCAGTATTTAATTTTGGTTTTCATCGCATGTATTGAATTAAACAATGCTGTACTTTGACCCTAAAGCTTCAATTCACCTTTAACCACTTAAGTGTCAGCGGCGTATATATACGTCTCGCTCAGTCAAAGCGTTAACTGCCCCGGACGTATGTATATATTTTTCCGAAGTATGATCCTTTCTGTGCACAGCTGTATGTAAAAATATTCCGAAGGCCCTGGGATGCAATAAATGAACCTTGGCAGAGATTGGGAAGGATTTACTTATTTTAGAGGATTTCCTTAATTGCCCCCATCCCCAATACATCACATACGCTTGCCTATGTGGAAAACGCTGACATTGGGAATCGAATGGCGTAACTTTAAATCGGCAGTTAAGGGATTAATTATAAACAGTACTCTCGTACACTCGTGTTGCTTTATAGTGTGACATTAATAAGCAAGCATTTACTCGAATATTGACGTATTTGTTTCGATTTCATGACAGACGTTGTTCTTGTTAAGTCGTAGGTTAAGTTAGTGTTATTATTTTCATGAAATATGGCTAGAAAAATCAATGTCGATGACTTTACAAGCGGAAGAATGATCTCAAAGCTGGAGAAGGGGCGTAATTTGATCAGTGTAGCTAAAAAGTTCTGTATTGGAAAAAGCGTCATTTTGTGCTCTCTGAAATCCTTCCAAACCATAAATACAACTGTTAGAAGGATTCGTGGTGCCACCCTAAGAAACCAACTGCAGTGGATGACCAATATATCGTCCGTCTGGTGATAAGAGTCCGATACCAGTCAGCAAGTGCCATTTCTCATTAATTGTGCACTGAAAAGGGTGACAAGTCTCGCGGTTTACTGTGACCAAACGTTTATTTACCTGCCGATATGATCGCTGTATCCCTTTAAAAATTGGCTATCGGCGACACCGTTTAGAAAGGTACAAGGAGCACAAAAACAGGACATTTCATCAATGTAGGCGATTCTCAATGCCAATTTTGGAAAAAAGTCGGGACACGATTTCATCCCATTACCATCACGGAAAGTGACCATTACAGTGTTTTTGTAGTTGTTGTCTGGGGGCTGCTGAAAAGGGGCCCAAAGCTCCACGTTTTCAACAGAGGTTCTGCTACCGGAGATTGCTGTTGTAAAGGGATCCCTCTCCATGTGCGTCTGTTCTAACGTGCTATTGGACCAGACATCGCTTTTACGGCCGTACCGGACTTCTGATGTTTAGCAGCTACTGGAAAGTGAATATATCACTCGAATGGATTCTCCAGCTTTCTTCTCTGAATTAAATTCCGTAGAATATGTGTAGGATGCCTTGGGGAGGCGCCTTGCGGCACATCCTCCACGGAACACCCATCAATTAAATCAAATGCTGATTTAGGAAGATACACTCTTTTCTCAAGAACCTTTGGACAATCTGGTGCTGAGTAAGGAGACAGTGCAAAGCAACCATTGCTGTAAGAAAAAAGGACTTATCGCATACGAAAGAACATCTTATCTTTGTTTTTCCTCTTGAGCAGACAATCCTTTTTAACGATACCATGAGTTCAATAAAGCCCTTTTTTTATTCCATATTGTATACCTTTGTACTCATTCCTACGCAACTACACATTAGTCATCGTTTAAGTAAAAAATTCTGTCTCTCATTTCTGAATGCCATGTCCTCAGACGACATTTCGTGGAGTTATAGTAAAAGAAAAAACCTGTTGCTTAACTTTTTGCACTCACGCGTAGTTTTATTTAGGGTTGCAAGGGGTTCAATTTTCAGGGCTCTATTAATTACTTGGCAGCACGAGTGAACTTACCATTCAACCAATTTGAAGCTCTATCAAACGCGGCCGGTAACTGGGAGGGTGAACTCTCAGGAACGGAGCGTTCACCTCTTAATTTTCACGGATTTTTTTTCCTTTGCTGCATATACACAGGCAACTTGCTAATTCTTATCAAACATAAATTTCTTTAAATTATCTTGTCAGGGCAGCCACAACTGAGCCAATTCACATCTCACTTCCACACTGAATGCTGATTCTCTCAACAGAGTTATATCGCCGCATCGCTCCTTGAGGCAATGGCAAGGGGGAGCCCTTGCCATTGCTCCAGGTCTTTCAACAATTCACAAGGATTCCTAAAAGCAGGGAACACCTACAGACCCAGGTTCAAAAACAAACTTTTTATGACACGGGACTGAGAATTGCTCCATAATTCGTATGCTCGAGATAAAATTGTCAAAGTCAAAGCTTCTACTCTAAAATACTCCTTTTAACTGTGATATTAGTTTAAAAACCGCTTTCCATTGAGATGATTTGGTTTTATGCAAATGCAACTTCTATTTAAGTATCAGTCGTTGAATAGGCGAGGAAATGGGTTAAGAATTGATCGTAAGTGGAAATCCTAGCTTTAGGGACCGGTGGTCATACAGCGTAAGATTAAATATAGAGTAAGATCCACAGAATACTGGAAGACGTCCACTTTACGGCTGAACGAGCTATCAAGCTGAAAGCCGAATTGTATACATGAGGTTAAGCCAGATAAGTGCCTTTCATAATTTTGATATATAATTTCGGGTAAATAATTCTTATTGCTCTTTGGGTTTAGTTATTAAAGTGCATTCCTAAGTGTTAAAAATTGAATATGAGTAGTGATTCTAATACCATGTCTGTTTCTTCCTTGAATCCTCTCACACCCGTGACCTCCGAGTCGCGACAGGATTAAGACAAGAAATTTGTGCTTTTTTACATATATTGTGTAATCTTAAAAATTAAGAAATTTTCTAAAAAAAGAGAAAAAAACTTTTACATCAGACATCTTGAACTCTTTTAGGAATATTAAGTATAAAATTATCCAAACAAAAATTTGTCAATTTGAAGGCATTTAGTTATTTTCAGGGTTCAAGTGCGAAAAAAACAGAATGAATTTGTGTTGAAATCTTCTTCAAAAGTTACCTAAAGAAAAATAAATTTATCAAGTTTCCTCCCCCCCTCCCAAACAGATTAATGGACTTTCTCGCAGATAAACTCACGGCACATATGTAGCTGGTATTGGAGTATATAATGTACCTTGAACTGTCTTTCCACACATAAAGTGTCTAATGAAATAATGAATAACAACTGGTTTATTAGATTTCTATAAATGTTAAACCGTTATGGCTCGTTACCTAGAAACGTCGATTTCAGAAACGGCGCATTTGGTAGACTGTTAGCTTGAAGCCATTGTGAGTATATATCGAAAGTAATGCATGAATATTGAAACAACAGATCGCAGACAAATGATTTGTTTGCAATGGCACATTGATTCGCTAGTACCAAAGAACCACAACGTCCGTTACTACAACCAACTAAAACAGTACGATGCCGTTGCTTACTGGATTAAGTAGCAGGCACCGGAATCACATCACTGTTCTGACGGCAAATCATCGCAAACTGAGCTTACTATGAACCATGCTCATAATGGGATAGGAGGAAATGTAATGGGTCTTCAGTATAATAAAGAAGGTTGATGAAGTATAATTATTGGGGAGGGGGATTTAAAATAATGAAAAAGTGAATTGATATAGTGATTTTCATTATTATCTCTGAAGTTTAATACAATGCGAGGGCTATTGACGGAACTTGAAAATTTTGAGTTAGGGTCAAATGACAGGAAAACTCTTATTCTTAACTTTCCAACCACACTAATGAAGACTTTGAACATAGATAAATTTAAAGCGTGCTAAAATTCCTCTACACGGAGGACCAACAGTGGCTCCCGGACTTGGACCTATAAATTGAACAAAATGAATGCTAGTTTAGAGAGGAAATATGAGAAGTGAGAAAATTATAAATAGCGGAGAATTTATGTAGAATATTTGTAGCATATAATGTAATATTTAATTATGGGTACCAAAAATAATGTGACCAACTTCAGAGGATCTTTAATTTCTTTTTGAAACTCTTAAAGTGTTTTACTTGACGTCTATTTAATTGTTTGTTTTGGTATTCCCATGAAAAGTAATCACAAGGAGAGCAGTCAGGGGATGATAATAGCCATTTCTCTGGAAGAAGAAAATTTATTTTTCTAACATATTTCAGCTATTTTATAGTTGTTTCGCAGTTTGACTTGCAGTAGAATCTTGGTGAAAAACATAGTTTAAAGACGTTTACTTTATTTGATCATGTGCTTCAAAACTTTATTCTCATAGTATTTAGCATTAATTTTAGGCTTTCGCTCTATAAAAAATGATTTTTAAGCCCTGAGAGGACATTCCAATCCCTATCATAACACCTGATGGCCAACTTGCCTTTTTGCAAATCAGCCTCTTCTTCGTGATGCTCTTCGCTTGAAAAACACTGTATCTTGGTTTTGCCAGTTGTTGATAAATGAAACAGGGCTTCATCCGAAGTTATCCTTTCTTTTATTCACCTTTGCGTAGCATTAAATACAAATGTCAAGAACGTTTTATACGGGTCTCTTTTTTGTTGATAATTTTCTTTATCTGACGACAAATTGCCCATTGCGATTTTTATAATTTCTTTGCTAACTTTTTTTGATGCAAAGGATTTTCTACAGCGATAAGACTTTAAAATTGTTTTATTTCTTTATTATTTTTTATTAAGGACTTTCTTTTGTCCCCATTTTTTCCTGGAGCTTTTGACTACCAGCCAAATTTTATTTATTTTCGAAGTATGGATAATAATCCATTAGAAAAATGTTTTTCTCTGATCGTCAAATGCTTCATTTATAACAGGATTTGAGTAAACATCCTTCCAAACTTCTTTTCGGGTTTTATGACCTAATTTCTGAGCCATAACTTTCTCCCACTAATAAAAGTAGTTACATTGGTAATTTGTACGTTTATTTTTTAAATAAAACTGGTTGTAAAACAATTAATGTTTACAATAAATAGTTATATGCTTTTAAAATTGGTCACACTAATTTTGAATCAACTTGTTTGATAATATAAAATGACAAGCTTGCGTCTACCTGAAATGTGTTTATATAACCGTTAATATTCAAGTATGTTCCACATTTAATAGAATAAGAAAAGAAAAAAAAATCATTGAGCATTTCTTGAGATTTATTTTTTTTCGACTGTTCTAATTCTCCACTTACGAATTTTTTTTTTCAAAACCTCTTACATTCATTTTTAATACTAATATTATATTTAATTTAATATTAACCAAATTAATACTCAATTTAATGTAGCTCTTTAGAAGTAGTGGTCTTTCAATTATGTGTTAGATTAAGTAAGTTCAATCTTAAATTCAGTTACACGTGTGGGAATCACACATTCAATGAGACAATTTTAATCAATTATCATCGAGGGAAAACATTAATACTTCTTAAAAGTTATCTCTTATAATTTGCTAGTGAAGTAGGGTAAACAAATTGCATTTCTGCTGGAATTTTCTTCTGTTTGATAAGAATGCTCTTTAGAATTCTCCCGTTGCAGCGCTCATGCAACCTGCTGATATTTTAAGGATTGGAAGCATGCTGAATTGTATTTGCTTTAGCAAGGTTATGAATTATCAGGTACGTGATATGTCTTATAATTAATATAATGTTGGAAACGTTTGATTATACAGTCAGCTTAATTCAACCGGCTAGAGGGAATAATGTTTCATGTTTCATCTTGTTAAAATATAGTCTCTATATATTGGAACATATATTAGTACCTTTAGCGATTATTTTATAAAAGGTTGCCCAAAGTTTTAATTTTGTATGGTTGGACTTTAACTTTATTATGAATATGGATACTAACATGAATTTTGTTTATAGGTGTTATATTATGTATTAAATTTATTTTAACAGACTATTTTTACAAATTATTATTACGATTATAAATATTGTCAAGATATACGAGTATTAAATTAATGTTGTTAATTTCGACAGAAAGAATAATACATAATCACTTTATCCTTAACCTTTTAACTGTCATGCCCGGTTATTTTATGGGGTGATTTTTTAGTACATCATATTGTTCCATACCCGAATACATATCGGGATTAGTTTTCGTCTTCATCTCTTAGTCTTTTGCGCAATGGTGATAGTTAAAGTTACAGTTACAGCTTGACCGTTAAAGGGTTAACGAGTTCTTCCTGTCTGAAGTACTCGGTATCAGTTATTGACGTGAGACCCTTTTGTATAAATACAAGAATTTTTTATTTTCATTTCAACACTGGATTCATTTAATTAGAAACTTAACAAAATAATTGACAGGATTACTTTCATTTGATCTCTTATCCCTCTTAAAAAGAAATTGAAAAAAAAGTGTTTGATTCAGATAGGGTTTATTTTTATAGGTACATTTTGTTGGTATTATATCTTTAAATTATTAGAATATATGCGAAGTACAAACGCTTTCATGTTCATATGCTCATCGTAACTTGTACGCACAAAACAGTGAAGTTATTTTGCAATTTCAAAAAATGAATGAATTTGGTAAGGGTTCATTCATGGAAAAATTTAGAACAGGTGGCACAATTTGAAAATTTAAAAGTCTGTTTATCAAATTATTTGCTTCAGACATCGATAAAATTTGAAAAATAGAATCGCTTAATTTTTTTATGTTTAAAAATAGATGCCAAAAAATGGCATTCATATTAATAATTTTCATAAAGCATGCACGAAATTTAAAATAACTTTTTTGAAAATACAAAATAGCTTGTTACTTTTATTATTAAAACTTATTATATTTTTATAATTCTATATTAAGTGGTCAATATTATTTTTTAGTTTTCATTGAAAGGAGTTCATTATAAACTTATGGGGGGGGGATTCTTCTTTTAATTTTTATTAATTTTGAAACCTTTCAATTGAAATTATTATTTTTTTTATAATTCTTTATTTATTGGTCAATACTATTTTTTTTTTAAATTTCTCTCTCTCTCTCTTTAAAGTTTTTCATTATAAATTTACAATTCTACTTTTATAAATGTAATAAATTCCAAAAATGTAATTCAATAATTAGAATAGCTTGTGCATATTTATAATAATAATATAGTTGTGGAAGTTATATATATATAAGATAGGGAGTGTGCCAGCTCAGGGGTCGTCCTCGTCACTTGGCCATTGTTTAAAATTACGATGTCCATTGATAATATACCTCTCGCGCGGCTTTATAAAGTGACGTAAATAAACTTTTCCTCTCACTGAGTCTATTTGATAGTTCAAATATTTCTCTAATAAGAAGAATACGCTTTATTTTAAACTGGTTATTGCTCTTATTATTATTCTCATTATTATTACTATTTTCGAGCAAACTTAATAAATTTGTAAATTATTTTATGGAAATTTTTTTTTAAAATAACTACATCAAGTATAAGAAAAAATGTTAAGCATTTATAAAACTAATGCTAAAAATATTTCAGTACTATATCCTTAAAAATAAATTTCTAAAAACATTTTATTGCTATTTTGTAAACGCAGGATTAAATTTCATTTAAAAAATATTACTATCGGTATTCTAAAAGCTAAAGTTCTTGAAAATTGTGTTTAAAAATTTCAAAGCTACATTTTTTGAAAAAATATCTCACATTAAATTTTTTCCCCACACATTTTTTTATATCGTATATTTTTATATGAATAAGTACTTTTTGTGTGCAACATTTTACATTAAAGACGAAAGAATAAAAATTTTATCAACCATTACTTGGTCCATATCACAATCAAAAGTTATTAGAAGCTCAAATACTTGTTTTAATAAATAATAATAGATTACATGTAGATAAATTAATATTTATGCCTAAGTGTTTCTGCTGTCGCCAGATGTTTAAAACAAAACAATTAAAATGATGATCTTTCGACATTTGTACTTCCTTGTTGTGAATTTTTTCCTTTCACTTAAAATCAAATATTATCATAACAATGAGAAAATTAGCTGTAATTTTCTACTTAAGAGGAAGAACTTATGCTCGTATTGTCATAGAGCTATTACATTAACTCCATTAAGAAATTATATATTTTGGCTCGTAAAAGGTCAAGAGAAGATTATTATGTACTTTGAAATTGAATCTCAGTAGTTTGGAATTAGCTACTTGCACATTCTCAAGTGTTAAACTGGAAAGTTCTGCAAAATGACTCAAGGGAATTTTACGGCTGATGAAGCTCGAAATATAGAGGAGGTAAGAAATATTATGAGCTTTATTTTATTTCAGTTATGAATAATAAAATCTAAGAATTTTGAATACATTTTAAATTTAGTCTCAACGAAATCGAGGTCTTAAAAAATTGTACTGACACACAAATTCATTATTTAGAAACAGCATAAAAAAACGAAGCAGTTTTTTTTTTAAACTTTTATTTTGTTATTAAATTTTATTAATGCAAAAAGGTTGAAACATTAAATTGTTTTTGTGATTTGTGGTAACTTGTCATTGTTTAATTAGTGTTTGCTTAAATACAAAACATTAGGTTAAACTTTTGGTTTTGTGTTAAAAAAAAACCACTATAGAAATAATGGTTCATTACTCAAATACGTTACTTCACAACTGAACTTTTAATTGAAAAAGTATTAATTAAACGGGTTTTTCTATTATAAACCTTAGTTTATTATCGACAAAAAAGTAAATAAGATACAGAAACTCGATAGCAGATATTTTAATCTATTATCACATAAATTGTTAAGAGTTTTTAATTTAGCATGAAAAAATTATTATTTTAAAAATATGCCGAATAATATTAAAATAGTGCAAATACTCCCGAAAAGAAATAGCACATTTTTTATGCACAACAAATCTAGAAAAGAATGAAATTGTTGTTTTATATTTAGATATGTTCCCAATTATTAAACTAAATTTTATGCAAAATGTAGATTAACTTCGTATCAAGCTCAGATATTAATAAAGCAAAGCTACCATTTTTGTCTTGTAATCATATAAAATACATACGGGTGCTGTTTCCTTCTTTTTTATAAGAAAAATATGTTTATTTCAAGTTTTAAATTATTTTTAGAATTCTTATATGATATTTTTTTTTTATTCATCGATGAAATTTTGGATATCCAATTGCTACTCGAAAGATTTTTCTCACTTCTGTTGTGTAAATGTGGGTGTGAATAATAGCTTAAAAATAAAAATCAGTAAATGATTTTTGTTATTGCATTATAAATGTTGCGAAATAACATCTTATTTTTACACATTTTTTGAAATTCTTATGCATAATTTCCTAGATGATAATAGTTTTTTTTAAAATATTTTCTTCAAATTGTACCGTTAGTGTTCTTGTGTCTTGAATCGTAACGATAAATTGTGTAAATTTTAATTATCAAAGTTGTCTTTTCAAGAAATTGTTACCATCTTCTTAATTAATATATTATGTTTGACAATTGAGACCGAATTGTTTTAAAAATAAAATAATATAGAATTTAATTGTATATTAATGTTAAGTTTTTGTCGATTCCAAAGAAATTATGCCCATTTTTAAAATTGCCCAAGATTTACTTGAGACTAAAGTTTTATATACAAAATTGAAACAAATTATTGTTTAACACTTTTTCAAACTTTAAAAAGGCTTGCCATTGTTATAGATGAAGTAAAAACGCGAAGAAAAATAAATTTAAAATTTAAATATAAGAACAATATGTAAGGATAAATTATATAACGACTTTATAATATATATCACATGATACCAGTAAACAAGTTACTTCTTTTGATTAAAAGATTGAAAGCCGTTATTAGTACTGTCTTAGTATGAATTTATTTCCTTCCATTGATAAACTGAATTTCATATACACTTACTTAGAAATTTTAAAAGTCAGTTATATATATATATATATTTGGTTATATTATTAGATGTGACGCATTAACAGATTTTATGAGGAAAGAGGGGAAGACATATTTCGGTTTTATAAAAAAAATTTTAATCTTGAACTTTTGATCAAATAAAATCTTGGAAAAATGAGCTAACACATTAGGGATTTTTAAACTACGCATAGTTGGATTAAAAATCACATCCTTTGTTAAAATAATAGCATCCTCCAATGTCTTGTAGCAATGTAAAATAAACAAGGTGTTTTAATTATCTATGAAAATAATCTACAAAGCAAATAACATGATTTTTCCTTTCTTATCCTTGGTTTTCTAGACTATCTCTGAAATTATTTCTCTGTATGTTATGTTTCTGAGAGCATCAAATTCTTAATGTGTTCTTCGAACTTACAAAAACTTTTTAACAAATGATTTTACGAGATATATATATAATTGGGATTTTACTTCTTTGGGTTTATTTTGTAAAGCTACTACTTCGAAAAGTATTATTTAAAAGAAATATGGGTAATTCAAATTAAAATACTTAAAACGATTTAGAAGTTTAAATATGAAGAATTTTAAAAATAAGAGTTTAAATATGTAAAGAATTTTTTTCAATTATTTATAAATATGGCAACATTACTAATTTGTAGATTTTCAAGTGAAAACATGTTTAGCTTAAACAGCATATTATCTCTAGAAATAATGTTAATAATTTTCTTTAACATTAAAAATTTCACTCATTCCTTTATAATTACAAGATATCTTATAATATTTTAATTATTATTATTTTTTTAAATCTTGAAAGGAGACAACGCTAAAATTCCATTTTATTTAACACCTTATGTTAAACAAAAATAGCGCATTTATAACATATTTTGCCTACTATATGGCACTTTCAAAACTGAAAATTTAATGTATAATTTGGACCATATCAAGTTCTACGTGATAAAACTTCTGAAATAAACTCTCAAAAGCCTTTATTTTTTATCTAATATTTTATACAAAAAACACGATTATTTAGCATATAAGTAAAAAATAATTAGTTTTTCTTTTAGAAAATCAGCCTTTAAGATATTGTGAGAACAAAAAAATAAATATTTTCATTTATTTGTGTGATGCTTATTTGTAGATGTTTAGTCTTCACATTATAATTGTTATAAATTAATTTTTAAAAAAACTTATTTCTTGATTGTAACAGGAAAAGCTTAATTTTCCAATGTAGCTGTAACAAATACATTGAAATATTTTGCTCAATTTTCAGAGCCACTTTTACTACAATTCCATGGTCATCTATATTAAATTGATCTTGAAAATATTTGATATGTTATTATATAATTTAATCTATTTTCCTTTTTCTAACATAATACAAAAAAAAATATTTTAATACACCTTATTGAGAAATTTTTTCCATCAGTTTCTTATTTTTAATACCTAATGTATAATTGTTTTTTCTAAAAATTATGTTTAGCAATATTTTGACATAATAAATCGAAAAAATCAATAATTTAAACTGATCAAGATGAAATCTGCAGAATTTTTCTTCAACTTATTCCACGCAATGCGTTATTTTCTTAAATTTTCTAGAATATTAATATTGATTCTATTATTTCATCACCATATATTTTTTTAGCTACGGAGAAGAATGAAAGGGCGTATTAGTGAGGAAATGTATCAAGATGACAATTTGTTTATACGTTTTCTAAGAGGTAAAAGAACTTTTAAATTCCCTTTTACTTAACAATAAAAATATTCTTCAAAGCTTAAATATTAAATCTAAATTTGATGCTACAACAAAAATGAATCATTCGAATAAATTTCACAAAACAATCACATATACTTATAGAGAGAGAGAGAATTTTTTTTTTAGATTAGATCAATAAATATATAAGTGCAAACTATGGTTTGTAATACCGTGTCATATTTTCAATCCCGAGATTTCGAGATTACATTACCCAAATCCCGGGATTAGGATTCGACTATTTATTGAAAATACTTACATATTAGTTTAATTACACTTAGTTTAATTATAATTCAGACAAAAATTAAATCCCGGTATTTCGGGATTGGAAAAAAACCGGGACCCTGGGGCTTCGGTATTCTGGGATCCCGGGGCTGAAAACCCTACTTCATATCTTCCAAAATTTCTAAATGACTCTGTCCAAGTTAGCTGACGTCGGAAATCCTGAGGTGGGAGAAATGTCCATTTTCTGACCCCACTAGCGATGGGGAGAAAGTTAAAGAAGAAAATAAGAGAAAACATATGAAAGTTCACGGTTTAACAAACACACCCGCGTTGAACCCTTCAAAGTTCAACACGTAAGAAAACTAACATTAATTGTATATAGTACAAAAAAGTAAATTAGATACATTAAATGTAATACCAGATTCACGATACTTTGAAAAAACTTTTCAAAGTATAATTCAGACAAAAATTAAATCCCAGGCTTAGTTATTTTAATCCCGGGACTGCAAACCCTAATGCGACTAATTATAAAAAGAGTTAAATTTCAATTATGAGGAATTATTATAAGTAGTTTATTTTAGCTAACACTTTAATTGTAATTTTTGCTGATTGTAAAACATTTATGATTAAAATACTTAGCTAATAATGAAAAGCTAAGTAAGGCAAAAAGGTTAATTTATGGGTTACGTCAAATATTTCAATTATAGTATAAATTGCTTAAATTAGCTCAAAAATGTAACAAAATTTTGCAATACGTTTTCAAATTTTGACCTTACTCAAAATTTTTCCAGCCCGAAATCACAATCTGGATGCCGCAGAAGATATGTTGGCGAAAGTATGTTTTTTTTAATATTTATTTAAATGCTTTGATCAATTAGAAGTTAAAAAATTAAATGATACATTTTTCTATATGAAAATCAAAAATTTTCTGTTATAGTGAAAAAACCATATGATTAATAATTTTAATAAATTTTCGTGCGTGTGTATGTGTGATCATATTATTTTTTTTAAATATTACTCCCTGAATTTACTTCAACTCTTTTTCATATCTTAGAAATACTTGGAAATTTAAAACCTGAATTTATTTATTTGCTGTTTATTAGAATTTTGAAGAAATGCTAAAAAAATCGAAAAGTTGGGGAAAAAAATTTTAAAATGTGTAAATGTTAGTATTTATTTTAAAGTTTGTGTAGTATGAGTTACTTTCTATGTATATATATATATATATCATGTATTTATCAAACTAACTCAAATTTAATATTAATTTAAGGAAATGTGCTTTTCAAGTTTATAGCAATATTCCTGTAATTATTATAATTCTTTCGCATTTTCAGCATATACACTGGAGAAAAGTTCATAAAATAGACACATTACTGAACGAGTACAAGCCTGTAGAAGTAAGTGTAGTTTACGTGTTTTTATAAAATAACCTGTAATTGTTGTTACTTTTTACCACATTTTTTTGCGAAATTATATAATTCTTAAGAAATATATCACTGTTTTAAACTTTTGTGAATGATGTAATGATGAATAAATAAGATAAAGCATACATATCCTCTTTTAAGGAAATGTATAATATCAATATTTGTTGTGTTGTCCGTAAAAGAAATGTAGATAAAATGTTTTCAAAAAATTTTCAAAAAAAAATAAAAAGTTATATGAATGAAATCTAAGATTTATAATTTTTATCAGGTACTTGAACGATATGTTCCTTTGAGCAGTTTAGGATTTGACAAAGAGGGTTTTCCAGTCAATTACTGTGAATATGGAAATCTTGATATAAAAGGTAAGTATATTTATATTTATGATTATAACATAACAGTCGAAACTCGAAAAATCCAGCAAATTTTTTATACTATTTTATTGGCGTAAAATTAATGAAAAATCTGTATTAAATAAAAATGTAGGACTATTATATTTTTTTAAAAAAATGTTGCTGTGTGTGTGAGAGAGAGGGAGAGTGTGTGTGAGTGTATGAGTGAGTGTGAGTGAATGTGTATGTGTTAGTGAGTGTGTATGTGTGTTAGTGAGTGTGTATGTGTGTTAGTTAGTGTGTATGTGTGTTAGTGAGTGTGTATGTGTGTTAGTTAGTGAGTGTGTATGTGTGTTAGTGAGTGTGTATGTGTGTTAGTTAGTGAGTGTGTATGTGTGTGCGTGTGTGTGTACGTGAAACAAACAATCTTGAATAAACATAATTATTAAAAAATGTTTTTTCAAGAGAAAAATATAAAGAATCACACTAAGGACAAAAAATGTTTCTCGTGTTGCGAATAATATCTATATATGATTAAGTATTCATTTCTTTCCCCCGATTTAAGAAAAAAATTCCATCGCAATAAAAGTAAAGGTATATTTGCCTGTCCATATTGCTTTATTAGTTATAAAACATTCTAAAAAAGTTTAAGTAATAAATTTACTTTGATATTTCTCTCAACTTTATACGTGCAATTAATTTATTGTTCATATATTATGTGTAGTACAAAACTTTACATTTCACAGTATGCATTATAATGTACCTAATTTTCTTCCTTAAAACTTTGTTACATTCAGATGAATAGGTAAAATAATTAGGTTAAGGCTTTTTAAATTCAGCTAGTACCAAATTTATTATAAATTTGCTTAGAATAAAAGTATTTGAATGCTGCACATAAACTGTATTTTTTATCACAAAAAATATTTTCTATGCGAGTCAGAATCCAATGTTAACGGGTTTTATGTAGACAAATATTTTGACAATTTTCTTGGACCTTAAAAAAATTAAACAATCTCTATAATAAACATCTTATTTTCCAAGTTTAATGAATTTTAAAATATTTTTTTAAATTACAAGAATAATTAAATAAAAGGAAACATTATTAGGAATGTTTGAAGGTTGATTGGTGTTTTTATCATATTAATGTGTAAAAAATCAAACTTTTTATCAGTGAAGCATAATCATGGGTTATAAAAAATTACTAATTTCTTATTTTTATTACTTTTTATTATTTCAAAATTAATTCCAATATTTTCATTTTGTCCAATGGTATGAAAAGAGGATAAACTTTAAATCAAAAATTGTCTGTCTATCTGAAATGTATTAAAGGCATGAATTCTGAAATTCATCAATGTGAAACGACAGAAAAAGAATATTTTTATGAATGGAAAAATTGATTGAGAGATAAATAAAAATTGAAATAATGAAATAAATTGTTCAGTAAAAAAGTACAGTTGTAGAATGAAGTATCAGGGTTTTGATGAGTTGCATATTAGTATTTCAAAAATTAAAGTGAGGGTTAAGAAATTCATGAAAAGGAAGATAGAAAGAAATGCAGCTTGGGGGAACAACTAAAAATATGCTATTTACAAGAGAATTTTTTTCTCTTAAATAATACGTGCTACTGTAATTAATAGTTTAAACAATCTGTAGATTCCAAAATATATTAAAAATTCTATCATAAAACTATTTTTATAAGTCAGAGTTTTATTAAGTTATTAAACTTAAAATATGTTCTATTTTATTTCGTCATAAAGTAATAGTATAAATTTTTCAGTTAGCATAAATGGAAATGCCTTAAGTAAGCTTGTTCAATTTGGTATTTTCTTCTCAGAATTCTATTTAAATATATATATCCTATTTTATTAGTATTTTACATTTCTTTTTTGAATTTTATATTTGATCTCTTAATATATTTAAATCTGAAGGTTTGGCAAAATGTGTCCGAAAGTCTGATATACTCACGTACCTGATAAATCATATTGAGAATGATGTACAGGTATTGAAGAAACAAAGTGAAAAGGTAAATAAAATTTCACAAACAACGAAGTTATGTAAATTTACCAGTGTTTAACTATTGTGTATTTTCCTCATTCCATTCACATATATTTATTTTTTTCATTTTTTAAGTTATATTAAATTCCTTCCAAGAAATAGCTCTTTTTAGTACTTTTCTTAAAAATAATGATTCATTTACAAATGATTAAATTCTAGCAATTATTATTCATATATTTATATTAATCATACTGTTATTATCAAAGTAATATCATAGCCTTCCATAAAAATAACCTACGCATATTACAAGACAACAATATTTGCTTTTGCCAATTAAAAGAAAACAACATCTGTTTTTTAATATTCCCAAATGCTCTGTAAAAGGAATAACTAATACTCATATATTGCATTTATATAATGAGATTCAGGATTTCTATTACAGAAAACTGTCACTAGGATTTATTAATGAATATTAAAAAATAAAATATAAACTTTTTTTATATAATTTTGACAAATGAAAGTTAAATTCATTGATGACTTTTCTCAAATGTAACAGTCATTTATAAATTAACATACATATTTAAAAATTTATGCATTCCAAGTTTATCATATTCACAAGTTATTATGTCTAAATAATATCTATTGTATAGTATTGTTATTTATTACTATTATTCTTAATAATTGCGAGATATATGAAAAAACTGACTACCCTTAATAGAGATATAGCTTAAGTAATTATCAACACTTCAATTATGACTGAAAAATAAAAAAAACTTGAAAGCAAAAGCAATATAGCTTTAATTAAACGTTTAACTGTCGTCGACGTATATATCCGTCTAGTTCAACCAGCGCGTTAAGTGCTCCAAAGGCATATATCCGTATTTCTGAAGTACGAATCTTTTCTTTGCGCTGCTATCAATAAAACTATTCTGAAGTCTTTGGAACACAAGAAAATGAGCTTGAGACATTTTTTTTTTGTTTGCGTAGGATTTACTTATTTCAGAGAATTTATTTTTTTTTGTGCCTTATCTTCCCCCCTCCCTCAATACCTCGCATACTCGTATCTATGTGAAAACTGTGGCGTTCCATTAATATTGAAATACTACAATATAATTTCATTAAACTTAAAATAAAAATTGTTTTCCCAGACAAGTTTTCAATGATTTGAAAATTTTAAATTTCAATTTTGCAATTCAATATTTTTTTTCAAAATCATGCTAAAATGAGGTATAAATTCATGAGCTTTTAAGAACCCATTTGTGCAATTACTTTTCTCTTTTTTTTTTGCATGCATCCTTCTTTACTTGCTGAAATATTGTTACAGTAGCATAACTTTCAATTTTTAGACATGTTGAGGTCTAATAATATTTTTCTTATGATTAGCTTGGTAAAGTAATAGACAAATGGATCTACATATTTAATTACGAAAACTTCACTTTTGCAAACGCCACAGATAAAGCAGGTGAGTAAATCTATACATAGTTTAAGTATTAAATATATTATTTTGAATATTTGAGACTTTCACAAATAAAATACTAATTATTAGCCACATCTAGATTTAAAATAATAAAATGAAAATAATTTTTGAAAATAACAGAAGAAGAATGCATTATAAAATTTTGTAAATTATTTATGAAATATTGAATCAAAACACTTAACATCTTAAAGCATTCAAAAAATTGTGTTTTCTGCTGTTTCAAAAACTGCAGGTGCAAAATTGTAATTATACAAACTAACATATTTTCCTATTCATTCATTTTAAATTAATCATTATACCATTAGTTTTATTTCACATTGTAAACCTGTCAAAATGAATTTTTCAAATTATTATATTAAGTAAATTCTCCTTACATTTTATATTAACATTACTTAGTTTTTTTTGGAATCCAGTTTCAATTTCATCTTTTTAAAAAATGTTTAAATCTCTATAATGCGTAAAACGACCTACTTAATTTTTTTTACCATTTGGAATGAATTTATTTAAATGCGAAAGGAAAATTCTTCGACTAAAAACAATTAAAAGCCCAAATGTTGTTAAAAACACATGAAAAAAAAACTTGAGGAATACATTGTTACCTTTTTTTACGTTCATTTGGAATAAATACCATATTTACTTCAATCTAAGTCACAGTCTTTTTTATTACTTCGTTAATGTGCTATTGAAAATTCGATGTGGCTTAGAATAGAAAGAAAAAAAAGTCATTTGATGCTGGCAATACAAGAAATTACAAGTTCACGTGGATGAATTTAAAAGTTTATAACACTAGTAAAACAACTAATTTTTTACTTTTTACTAGTCCCCATTTTAAATTTATTTTAATTTCGTAAAATTGGATATCGATATATATACATACTATTTTACACTATTTTTAATTTTTCTCAGAAACTTCTTGAGAATTTAAAGTGTAGCTTAGAATCGATAGCGGCTTAGATTCGACTAAATACGGTATGTATGGCATTAAATACAACTAAATGGACAGCTTACACCCAGAAAGATTTTTATGCATCTCGCCAGGACAGCCCGAAAGCCGCTTTGAACCGAGATTTTTAGCGCGTTTTTCACGTAGTGGAACAAAAGCGCTATTAGGACGCAAATGTCGTCTTCGTCTTCATTCCATATTTTGTCGTACCTTTTTCTCAGCCAATAAGCAACCAATTGACCCCGGGTTTTCGGCGTTTGGTCGCATTTGTGCCCTAGATGAGCCGAACCATATTTAAATTTTCCCATAGTTTTCCCGAATTTTCCTATTGTAAAATACAACATGTGAAAAACGCGCTAAAATTACTTGGCCATGCCAATGATTGATATCTTGTTTCCCTTGCACGATCCAAGATTCGTCGTTTAGTTTTCACTATTAGGAAAACAAATTAACTGAATATGTTTGTGTTAAGAGATCACCTCTGCAAAGTCTGGAGGCCGAAGGTCATAATAAGATTTCAGGAATTTAAGAAAATTGAGCCTGAATTTAATATGTTTTGTTATTTCATTACTGTGTTGAAATTGATAAAGAATGTGAGAAGCTATAGCTTTAACTTATTGACTTGAAGTCAGTTATGACATGCTTTGACATTGATTGGCTTTTACAAATCTATACTGAAAAATTTTAATGTATGAAGATATTTGCGTGGAAATCGTTTTAGTTGGCATATATTTGTGTGAGAAAAGTTTTTTTGCATGAAGGTCAACGAGAGTAAAAACAGATTTAATTTGGCTGACTTGAACTTGTAGGCTATGATGATAATTTAAACAAGCCATCTCACTCCTGATTAAAAGAAGTTGTCGAAAAATATGATAAAGTACACATTTGTTTCATTAAACATTCTAAAATTAAATGTGCTTGCTGTTAGAGACAATATGAAATTAGTACAATAAATAAATTAAGCATAACTGTCACTATTTTACTTAACTTAAAGATATTATTTTTTATAATGAATGCTATAATTTTTAAAAGGTGGGACCTTCCGGTATCCTCCGCTGCCAGAATGTGGTTTACGAGCAAAACAAGTTGTCCCACCCTTGATAAATACTTATACAGTAATACCCCAAACTTAAGCGACAGGTGGGAATGAGTGACAACCGCGTACTTCGGGGGATAATCTAACATATAAATACATATGAATTATTTTTGGTTGAGGACGGAGACGAAAGAAAAAAAGTAATTAAGAAAAAAAAATGTTTAATAAAGCCTTAGATAACACAAATACAAAATGATAAGCCGAAATTATTTTGATGTATAATGTTTCATACTATCTAACAAAGTAGTCTGCCAGCTCAAAGAGATTTTTTTTCTTTCCAGCAAAACTTCCTCGTAGCATGCTAATAATTTTTTTTCTCGTTTTGTCGCAAAAATATTCCCTTTGTACGAGTTGGTATTTTCTAAGATTTGTAGCCTTATTTCAATTACATTAAGGCCTTATCTATCCAATCCAAACCTGTCTTTCGATCTTCTAATTGAACTGGGTCTTTAGACTCAACTTCCCCAATGTCTTGTTTTTGCGTTTCTGCGAGTTCAGTAATTGTCAGCTCCTGATTGTGGGAATCCAATAGTTCTTGAACTTCATCACTTTCCAGTTCTAAATTTATTTGCCAGGCAAAAAATCAACTTCTTCAATCACATAAACAATTTCCTCAGGCTCTGGCAATGCTTTTGTACGAGTTTCAGTGATGGAAAAAAGGACGAGATTTTGAAATTCATGTATTTCCGCATTCGTGTAAGTCAAGGTAGAGTAAGTCGAGGTATTACAGTATATATATATATAATATATATATGAAGAAATTATATAAAATATAGAACATAACAGGGGAAAAAATTAAGATCAAATCTAATGAAATACAAATAAGAACTAGCGAGTCAAAATGCAATTTCGACTTAGGACGAATAAGTGGGGTTAAACTAGTTTGAAGCGCCAACCTTCCCCTTTGCAACTCGGTAGGAAAGACCAAAATAAAATAAATAGAAATTTAAAGAATAAAAATTCTAAGTATAAAAATCTAAAGTATAAAAAAATCCAAAGTATAAAAATCCATAGAAATATGAAAGAACAACCGACTACTATTAAGCAAAAAATTCTCCCAAAATGTTTAAGCAGAAAAATATCAAAAGAATTACCCAGTAAAAGGATTCTTCCAAAAAGATTTAAAACTTCTGCTCACAGAGCTTATTCCAGGAGATCCAACACTCTTGAAACCGATGGAAAGCTTTTATATGTTGTGATAAAAATCTCAATTGCACTTAAACGCATCCTTTATACCAGCCTGTAAGGAAGACGCCAAGAAAGATTACATTCAAATTTGGTAGGCTATAACTTGGTTGGTTGTCACAAATGTAGAAAATTGGTTGGTTGTCAAAATGTAGAAATTTGGTTTGGTTGCTAAAAATGTAGAAATTTTTCATATTATAGGATTTTTAAGAAGGGTGTTTAAAAAATAAACTGTGTGAAGAGTGTTAAAACAGAATCTACACAGCAAAACCACTAAAATGCTGACTTTGAAATCCTATTGTTGTATGGTGGTTTTGAAATCAGAAATAGCAAGACGATTAATGTATTTGTGATGAATATATTCTTAAGAAGTTAAAAGGATAGTCGTGATCTAAGCAGCATTGAAGAATTTCTTGATATTATTAAATTTATCTATTTTGTTGGTAGTTAAGTTATCATTCCTAAGTAAAAAATTCAAACAATATTTCTGTAAATTGATAAATGCAAATTGCTGTTCCATACAGGAATTTTAATTACATGAACTAAAGAATCTCTTTTGTCATAAATGTTACAGACTACTCTATTGTCAATAAGATGCAAGTCTAAATCTAGGAATTCAACCATTTTAGAGTTAAATTAGTTTTAAGAAGGTTGAGATTGTCAGGGTAGAACATAATATTGGTTTGAATTCACTATTTTTACCAAAAATTATTACATCATCTATATATAATGTATATTATATTATATATATTATATTATATATATATATATAATATTAGGAATCAGTAATTGCTACATGTGTACTTTTAAATATTTAAATACTACAATAAAACTGAGTCTAGTAAAATACTACAGTGTTATTCCTAGGCTTGTTGTTTCATATACTCTGTTTTCCCTAAAATTGATACATTTGCTCTGAAATTTTTAGCTGTTGAAGTCTTGATAAATTTAATCAAAATGTACGACGCAAATCATCCAGAAAGACTCAAGTCAGCATATTTAATCAATGGTAAGTGTATAAATTATATCGATTTTTTATGTATTCTTTTTAAACTCATATTTCATTCTTTCGCTATCAGTCTGCAAAATCAAATATTTCCTCATATAATCCAGTGAATTTCATAATATATTATGATCCTAGTTATTAAAAACTAATTTTAAATAAAATTTTTGATTTAGAATACTTTATATGCTTTATCCAAAGTCCAAATAATTTAAATTATTTTATGAGTTTCCTCTAACATTAATCATACCATAATGGATCTAAACTGAATTTTTTTCCTTATTATTCGTACAAAATTATTTTAAATTCCCTTCAGCAATAAAAATGCTAGATAATATTTTTTTTTGTCATAATTCAATCTGAAACGCAAGCAAAAGACCTTTAATTTCAATTGTTATCATCAGTGCCCTTGAAAGTTTCTTTTTCCTGAAATTTTCCCCTTTGAATTTCTGATGCGACTTTAGAAGGAAACCGACCTGTTTGCATGAATTGACTGTAAATTCAGAATTCAATATTTTGGGGTTCACATTTGTATTTAATGTGTTAATTCACAATCAAGTATATGAAACAATGAAAAAGTAGCTCTTGTTTTCCTGATGATTATCTTCATTTAAAGCCCTTTTCAGCGTTAATCACTTTAAAAAATGTTTTAATTTTTAGACATTTTTTTTAAAAGTTGGTCCATGGTTACCTAATCACGGCCATGATTTCATGTCGAGCGTGTCTTGAGTTCATGGCTTAGTACCTCTGAAACTTATATTTTCTTCTTCACATGATCGAGGTTTAAAGTTAAGAGCCCCGCTGCTTTAGCACTCGTGTTGCCTTATCGAGCGACGCTAACGAAACCTTCACTCACTCATTCTTTAAAAGCCCTAAGAATGTTGAAATAAATAATAATATAATTAATTTAACTAAATAACAATGTATGTTAGATGACATAAAGTGGAATTACATTGACAGCTTAAATCTAGAAATAAAAGATTTCAAATAAGATGATTTGACTTCAAAAAAATAAATAATTTTCGATGTCATTAGATAATTATACCAGATGAACATAGCGTCCTAATATATAACACCATTTTCATCATCCCGTAACCATCTCTGATAGAAAGTAAATAATTGGAAAGAAAAGAGAAAATCTTTTTTTTTTCGGGGGAGATAGTAGAAGGATTTTGTTCCTTGAAATAAGTTCTCTTTCTCAAAATGCTAATAAGAAATTATTATTTTCTATATAACAAGCTAATTTGATACTACATTTTATAACAATATACAGTTTACTCGTTAATTTTTGGGATAAACCAATATTTAAATAATCTTCGAATTTCTACTTAAATCAAAGTATTCACAAAAAAATACCAATTTTTCGTAAAGGTTTGATTACATACAGAAATATTCTAAAGCTTAGTATTTTAGATTAAAATTGTCCTCATTGATTGTTTAGTTGTTTATTAACGCTTAACTCTGAAGCAACACGATGATTATTCGAATCGACCTCGTAAGTTTGCACCATGGTCAAGAAACAAGGACGGCAACTAAACTGGCACACATTTCTATAAATTTCAACAAAAGATCAAATAAGGAAATCGAATCTCAACGGACTTCATTTGCATCAGTACCTCAAAAAGCAGCTCATTAAAGGCGTCAGAACTCGTTGCCACAACTTGATAGAAGCAGCGTCACCAATTATTTCGTCACCATGGCCACTCAACTAACTACGCCATGAATTGTCCACCTATTATATAGCAGAGAAGTTTTGTCTCCACTGATCTCAACGAAAATACTAAGAGTACTTAATTTCTTTGTTCAGCAGGAACACAAACGGATTTCAATAATAATAATCAAATTCAACGGACTACATTTATGTGACGTTATAGTCACATGGTAATGACAACTATGAGTTTCAAGCCATTCAGTTCAAAAACTCATATGACGTCACAGTCACACGATAAAAGCACGCATATGTTTCCAGTTAATCAGTTCATGAGCTTCGTTGCTGCCAACTTTTAATTTTGGGGGGGGGGGGAATTTCTCATAAAATGTACATATTTATCAACAATAACAACGCACATAGGTATACAAAATGTTTTTATTTAAAAATACATGCATAAAACAATATTTTTTTTTTAATTTTAATATCTGTTTGTGGGAAAAACTGTAACATATGAACATCTTTATCCAATTATGAAATTTGAAATTTTACATATTTTACAAATATAACAACACATACAATTAGTTTAAGGGGGTTCCCCCATGTGGCGGCTTGTTTCTTAATCATTTTTAGAGATTTTTTTTTTTTTTTTGACGACCAGTAAAAAGATAGAACTTTTAAGTTTTTTTTTTTATCATTTATATGTATTTTTAGAGAACGTAAAAAGTGTTTATCCAAAAATGTTCAATAGAACGAGAGTTATAGTGCTCTGAACACACTCTTTTCGAAAAAATAGACGCTCACTTCCTCCACGATTCCGGCTGAAACACAAAACATTAACGGTGTTTTAATTTATAAGCTTAAATTCACAGAATGGACTATACTCAATTGAAAATATCAAAAGTTGGATTTTTGGTAGATCTCTGAAGAAAAATTTTCGAATTTCATGGGATTTTTTTGTTATGTTTTTGTTATAAAATTTAGAAAAATTTTGAATTTGGAAATGATTGTAGTCCATTTGGTTCGTATATATGTGCTAAGTTTATTCTATAAATTTGAAATCATTTGGTCTAAGCGTTCTTGAAATATGATGGAGGAAAGTTTGAAAAGCACAGTTTTGAGAAAAACGTGTTTAGAGTTTCAAGTCTGATTGAAACAATGGAAGTATTAGCTTACCCATCAATCGGCGATGCCTAGTGGCGAAGTCTAAAACAGGTTCGACGAAATGTTCAATAACTATAAATATCTTTCCTTTTAAATTTCTACAAACTTGTCTATACAATAGAACGTCGTTTATCAGAATCAATTGGGACCGGAAACCGTTCGGATACGCGATTTTTCGGATAACCGAAAGCCGAATGCGATCCATGGACACTATGGACACTATACAAATATTGAAAATCATCACATGCGGGAAACGTGCTTGAAGAAAAAGCCAAATGGGTGCAAAATGTCGCAATTTTACCTTGATTGTGGAAAATAATCACTTATTTTTCGCTGAACCATTTTTTTAACATTTATAAACCCCGTGCACCACGCAACGTATAACACGGGTAAACAACACAGACAGAAGAAAGGATTACAACACAAACATCCATGCTTCTCCGGGATTCGAACCAGACCCTGCGGCACCGCAGTCATCGCTGAACCATTGTACACCGTTTTTCCACAGCAAGGTCTCTGATTCTCTTCAGCAGCAGTAGTAGTAGAGTAGGACAGCACTCTGATTGTTGTTCGTACCACTCCATAGCTGTCTCTAACGCAGAAAATGCGTCAGCATTTGATGGACTCTTGCTACTTTAGTTGTTGTTGTCCTCGTCTTCATCCGTTTCATCGTCGACAGGTTCGGATTCTTCTTGCACGGAAGTCACTATCTCGTCATTATTTAGCATTTGAAATCCACAGTCTTTTGCATCGCATGCCATCCAGGTTTCTACATCAACAAAACTCAACAAAAGAGCACGTATACACCCCTCACTTGGAAACAAACTGACCCAATATTACACTCAGATGTTTACCAAATCATGCAACTGAAATTCCCCAAACATCCCTCACCTTGGGTTTTCCCGTCACTTTTGGCCTCACAGGAAACAAATGTTGAGCATTGCACTGTTGGAAAACGTATCCGGACTTTGGTTTGGATATTTGACGATTCGGGTATAAACGTTCAGATAAACAACGTTCTACTGTACTTGTATAAACATATATTTGCAGTTAAGGGTCAATGTAATCAAACTGACTCGGTGACCCAGCCTTCGATTTTCAACTCAGCGCTCCAAACAACTTCTCTTCTAACACTTGCTTCTTTATAAAGACTTCGAATTTTAAAAAATCACTTTATCACCATATTCTAGACATGTTAAGATAGCAATTTATGAAAAAAAGATTTTGTTTTTTGATTTTTTGAACTTATCACATGGTTGAACCCCTTACTGTCTATATTGAATTCATTGAAGAACGTGTGTTTGCCTTTATTATGTGACCATCATGAATTGTGTGGGCCCACTATTAATTGATTTAAACTACTAGAATGTTGGTATAACTGTTATATGTTCAATAAAAATGAAAATGCGATGTGTCTCATGATTTTTTTAATCTTTCAATTCCGCTATTGAAAATATGTTTTACTTGTATTATATCAATTGACTTATTATATCACTTTTCATGTTAAGAAGCAATTAATTTTGTAACAGGAACTCGTGCTTTCGATTCATGTATCCTCTAAATCTTGACTCCAAGGTTTTGTAGAATATTAAAACTTCCATTGTGTGATGAAACGAACTGGGTCTTGAGTTTCTAAACGTCATTGTGTAGAATATTAAGTTTACGGTGACGGAGTAGTTTTATCGCGATCGAAACATGTCAAGAAATTACAAAATTCGTTATCTATTGGGTAATTTCTACTTTGGAGTTATTTGAAAAATAGATCTTGAACCAAATTTTCCAAAGAATTTGGATTTCATAAAAAGATTCAATGTGTGCTAACTAAGAAGTATATTTATAGTATATTTAACGAAACTCACTTCTATTGAAAGTTAGTGCGTCTATAATTACAAAATGGATTATATGCAGTTTTCCTAAAATTGGATATTTTATGCAGAGTTAAAATTATAATTATTTTCATATCTTCATTACATCATAAAATGGCGGAACATTAAATTGAAAATTGAAAAAAATATTACTTGTTTTGTAAGAAAAAGATATCTCAAATATTCTTGAGGTTGCTTTTCGTTAATTGTAGATACTCAAGCCGTCTAAAATATTTTATTTTCTGTACAATTTTAGACAGATTCTTTTTTGTTTTAAATACTAAAAAGATAAATTTATCGATTTGGTAAGTACTTTTATTTTCCCCCGTTTAAATAATATGTTTTCTGAAATTTAAGTGAATAATGGAATCGTTGTTGTTTAATCCCACAGTACAACTCTTCATCTAATTTACAAAACTACATTTCCTTCTCACTTAAAGATCTCGAATAATTGATGAAAAAGAAAGGCTGAATTAATTCTTTTTAAAAAAGTACCTTTTTTTAGACAAAAACAAGAGTTTACTGTATAGGAAAAAATTGATAAAAGTTGGTATTAATACAGTTTTAATTATATAATATAGAATTACTGAGTTGTATATGAGGAATGGATATGACAGCTAAAAATTAAAACAAGATATGTTACATATCTTACTTAAATTTGTTTTTTCAATGAAATGTTTATCTTGTCCAACTCTTTAAAGAGGAAAAATATACAGGCTAATCTGTTGAATTAAAATTTGAATTGTGAGTATTATCGAATGAAAAAAAATAGTGTTGTGTATTAAATCGGAAATATTAAAAATATGGAAGAGGAAGCAATATGTTGTTTACAAAATTTTTTACATTCAAATATCCTTAAAATAATTTAAAACTTCATTAAAACGATTATCTTAATTTTCAATATTTAATATTCTTTTCCATTTCAGCATCTTTTTATTTTACAATATGCTGGTCCATTATAAAACCTTTCTTATCACCAGCAACAAGTGAAAAGATAAAAATTTTTGGAAGAGGTAATTATAAGTAATTTGAACAATATTTTATTATTATACTATGCATTCTTAAAGAATATACTTAGAAGTGTTTTAAATGTAAAAAGATAATATTTAATACAATCTAACATTTTCAAGAATATTTATTGTATCATTTATACTTTCATTTCAATTATTGATTTGTGTAAAGAAAATATCTGTGTTATATATGTATATATATGTATTATTTTTAAATTTTCTTCACAAAGCATTTAAAATTATAATGATATCCCTCTTTAGTTATAGAAACGGTAAAAGAAAGCAACAGTATTGCTTATTTTTAATTAGAATTGTAGTATTCCTGCAAGGCTTTCATTCTATTGTAATCCTAATACAGAGTTTTTAATTACTGTATTTTTTCGATGGTTTTGATCAATAAGTATTCAACAGTTTTTCGCAGAAAGAAATGATTGTTATTCTTTTTCTTCCCCCTCCCCCTTTGAGCACAACAAAAACTACTGGTGTATTTTTGCGTTTATTCTTTTATTTAGAATTTGATAAATACTAACGTAGTAATTTTTATATCTGATTATGTAACTAGCATTTCTGGTTATAGAATTATTTTACGTTAACCAGAATTTGCAATCTGATAATTATTTTAAACCTAATTTCATAAATATATATATGTAAATTTGTTTCATATAAAATACAAGCTTTTATCTATTAATTCAAATTGTAAGTTATTTTTTTTATTTAAAACTACTGTTAGACTGTGTAGTGTATTTATATATATGCGTACAAACATTCATGTATGTTGCGACCATGCAAAAATAATTTTGATTTTTATTTATAAAATTTGCCAGCTGAGGGCGTAGTTGGTTAGGTGCTGGCCATGTACGCCAGAATTTGCAAGTAAAAACAATATTAAAATATCTGTTTTTGAAGTTATATATATTTATATATACTTAGGAAGATTATAATTTTAAAATTGTGATTTTAAGACGCTCTAACTTTAAAACTACCTGCCAGGATGATTGGATATTTTACAAAGCAATCGTAAGTCAATGGAATTTTGTTTGGTGAAGAAAAATAAAATGGTTCTAAAATGTATTGATAGATAGTGCTGCCTGGAAAACTCCTTATTGTATTTATTAAAAAGAAACGTTTTTAGCCCAAAAGAAACAATAGACTCCAAGAGCTAAAAAATATTATGAAAAAAAAACAATGACACTAGTGTACAGCGAAAACAGTCATATTCATGAGCTACATGAACGAAAACCCCATATGGACAGTGGCGCTACTATTTATCTGAAGGTCCTGGTGCAAAATAGTAGGGTTCTGTTAAGTTTTATCAATAGAAAAGAAAATATAAATGAATATTTAAAGGTAGAAAGCTGTTTCATCTGCAGCTCTTCATTATATTCTGCAGAACACAGGAAAACAAAGCTACATACTACCTATATGTACGTGCATTATTTTTCTTGTAAACACTTTAGTGATTCCTCAGGTTCGACTTGCCACCATGAAAGACCACTTCCAGACCAACTGTAAAGAGTTTAGGAACTCCTGGAATCGGAAGATGAAAAGTAACGCAATAGATAATAAAAAAAATCATGCAATAACAAGCAAGTTTGCAATTAATATCATAGGTATTGATTAGTCGTGTTTTGTAGACTGTTATTAGGTTGGATAAAAAATATATTTTTCGCAACGCTAAGCCTATTTATTCGTCGTTTCGTGCACCCACTTGTGATGGGGAACAGCTCTCGACTGCTACTACTTACAAAATTATTACAGATGGCGCTACAGTGCACTGTTGCTAAAGATGACGTAACAGGTATTACTAAATAAAGAGAAGTAGATAAAGAATAAAGTTTTTATTATATGAAGGTAGGACCTACCTACTAACAACAAATTCACAATTAATTTACAGTCTTTTCCTAGCTTTAGTTTTCACAAAAGCAATCACTTTCGGTAAATCCAGGTTTGATGCGCTTTGTTTTCAGTTTTTATTAGCGTTAAATGTCGGAATCTCTCTCTCTCTCTCAAGCTTGGCCAACACTGTTCTTTAAATTATTTTTAATTAACAAAATAATCTTTTCCAGCTGCTGTAAAAGTGACAGAAATTGCAAAGAATAATAACATTGCAGAAAATATCTAAGTTAGATCACATTGCAACCACTCCATATCTGCTCATTATTTCCTTATTTATTTGCCTGGATTATTAAGGGAGAAGTAGTAGCTAAATTTTAAGAAATTTAACAGAAAATTTGGGGCTATTATATAAGAGTAATTACATTGGAGTTCTTCATACTTTTGTTATTAAATTGTTTCATCTACATTTAGTAAACATTTTGGTCTTAGAAAATTGAACATTTGACAGTTTGCATTCATACCTGTAAAGAGTGTATTTAAAGGAGCTTATATGTTGTGTTTAGTACCTTATTGAAATAGTAAATTTAAATATTTCTTCTCGGTTTTGAAGTCGGTGATCAGAAGATAATCCATCAAAATGTTTTTTTAACTCCCTTTGGCTTTTTTCTTGAAAATGAAAGTCATGGTCTGAGTCATGGTCACCCACCCACCCCTAGCTCGAGAGCCTCAGTGTACGGCACTGCCTATCCCTTTAGAAACTAAGCCACTGCATGCAGGTGATTGTGTTACGTTTGATGATTTATAAATCAAGCATTGACAGCCTATGTAGTGACACGCGGAACAACTCTCAGAGGCACACGGCACACTTTACACAACTCTACAAAGTTAGGAGATAAAGTTACTTAGCTCTATATCTGCTCTCTACGCCTAACGAATGTTTATTCAAAGGCTATTTCTTCGTCATAAAACAATTTACTGAATCCATTAGTGTGTATTTTGTATGCTTTGTTTAATTAACATCCTTTGTTTAAATGTGACTCATTATTAGCGTTAAATGTTTCAATGCAAATCAAAACGGTTGTTAATACTTGTAAAATAGAACATTTCTCATAGCTAAATCGTGAAAAAAGAAAGCAGTTTTTCCGTTAGACTCTATGAGTACTGATCCTCCCATTGGCTTTCCCCTACCGAAGGCTTGATTGTCAACAGAAAGAGAGCAAAAACAAATGTGTTTTAAGAAGGAATCAAAATTCTGAAATGCAAACGTTTTGCTAAGGAAATATAATAAAAAAACCAAAAATGTAGTTATATTCTATCTATATGCACATTGTGCATAGAAAATAAATGTGGAGAAAAAATCTCCAATCGTGCGATATTAAACACAAGAAAAGTGAATCTAATTTCGTTACAAATGCCTTTTTATGAATTTATTGGGTTTAAAGAAAAAGGAAGCTGATTTTGCTATTTCTGGAATTAGTAAGGGCTGTCACAAATTTGTGTTTTAATGTTGCAGTTAAAACTTAACAAGATGGGTGTTGCTTATTCAAAGCATAAACGATAAAATATTCATTAGAGAAGGCAGTTTTAACTGTGAATTTTTCTCTCAATTAATTCTTTAAATCATTTTAATCTCGATTTGAAAATTTGAGTCGGCCAGTTCTTAATTTTAGTTTCCATAAATTGACGAAATATTAATTGAAAGTTATTTTAAGTTATTTGGCAATTTTATTTTATTTTCCCGCATAAAAGTTTAAACCAATATCGAATTCTGACAAGAAGCTAAATCATGCTGAAATGTTCTGTCAAATTTTCCTATGAATGGAACAATTCTACTGAGTAACCTTTTAAAGATGTGATGAATTATGTGCATTTCACATAATTCATCACATCTTTAAAAAGAACTAAGCTTCCAGTGCCATTTGATGTGAAAAACCCCAAGACATCATAGTCTAAGAGCTAGCAACGTTTTCGAGAGAGAATTTTAGAAAAGCTGATTCTTTAATATATCTTTCTCTACGTCCTTCCGAACAGCGTGCGGGCTATCTGGCTGCCAGTAAACGTTGCGTTTATTAATGCGCATCATACATTTACAGGAAAAAATATTGATTTTTTAAATCATTTTAGAAAGAAATCTTTCTTTTTCACTAAATTTAAAATGTTATTAACAACATGAATTTATTAATGCCAGACATTTTTGGTGTTGAAAATAATGTGCCAGATGCTATTTTTTACTAAAAAAAAATAATTAATTTCAAACCATTTTAGAATGTCTGTAACTTTAATATTACTTTATTTATACATAAATAAGTACAAATTTAATTTGCCAGACATTAATTCGGTTGCGTTCTTAATAGCCAGGCCTATTTATTGGTGTAGTATACCGCGGTGTTATGAGAGAGACACTGACAAAGTAGGTAGGCGGAAGACAGACAGGATTACTTTACACTATTTAAAGTATTCGAACAACTTTATTTTTATGTCTTCAATGATGAGCATAATAAAAAATCAATATTTAAATTATTTAAATAATAATAAATAGTTGATTAAGAGGGTTCACCCATGTGACGTCCTGTTTTTTAAGTATTCTTAGAGAATATTTTTTTTTGACGACCATTAAAAAGATAGAACTTTAAATTTTTCATCATTTATTTATATGTATTTTAAGAGTATGTATATACATGTTTAGCTAAAAATATCCAATAGAACGTGAGTTATAGCACTCTGAACACACCCTCCTCGAAAAAATGAACACTCACTTCCTCCACGATTCCGGCTGATTGACTTATTTTAAATTAAAAAAAACTAACGACGTTTTAATTTATAAGCTTAAATGCACAGAATGGACTATACTCAATTGAAAATATCAAAAATTGGATTTTTGGTAGAACTCTGAAGAAACAGTTTCGAGTTTCATAGGGGTTTTTTTGTTACGTTTTTATTTTAAAAAATAGAAATATTTTGAATTTTGGAATGATTGTAGTCCATTTAGTACGTATATATGTGCTGAGTCTACCCTATAAATTTGAAGTTTTTCGGTCAAACCGTTCTTGAGATATGATGGAGGAAAGTTTGAAAAACACAGTTTTGAGAAAAACGTGTTTAAAGTTTCAAGTCCAATTAAAACACAATGAAAATTTTAACTTAGTGCTAGGAACAGCTGCTTTTATAACACCTGCTTCTTTATAACGACTTCGAAATTTTAAAACAATTACTTTACCACCCTATTGTAGACATGTTAAGAAAGAAATTTTTGAAGAAATTTTTTTTTTTTTGATTTCTTGAACCCATCGCATGGGTGGATCCCCTTAAATATTTCGTCAGCCTGGGGTGAGTCAGTAATCACTCCTGGGATAACTCACTGATTTTAAAATTTGCCCTAGCCTACGCCTCTCTTTTAAGTGGACAAGCAGCAAGGACTCAGAGAATGTAATTCTTTTTAGAAGGAGTCCAAAATGTATGTTAGATAAATTTTTAATGTCCGCTGATTCATGAGGAATACAGACCAAAGAGCTTTGAGTAAATTTCCTACTATTAGTCAACTCTCTGATCAGGAGAAATAAAAAAAAATCTTCAATTAAACAAAGGAAACAAAAAAGAAAATATCGTTTTTTAAATATCATATAAATTTTATTGTAATTGAATAAAATGATTTTATAAAAGATAGAGAAAAAATTGCCATTAATACAATAACAAAATTCTCATTACTATTTATACATATTATGTTTAGGTAATCAGAATCTATTTTCCCCTGAAATATGTGTTTTTCATTCCGTAATAGTGTCACAAAAACTGATGCATCTCCATAGTCGTCATCATCATCACTGCTCCCATTGTTATCAATATTACAATCATCATTATCATCATCTTGCTTTTTGTTTTGGTTTTCTAGTAGTGTTGGTTCTGTAGCAAAAAAAAATTCATTATTAGGTTATCATGGTCTAAATAATAATTTACTCTTTTGATTTATTATATTATAAATAATACTTTACTTTTTATGATAATATCAGCCACTGATGATGGAAACTGCTCCCCAGCAAACCAAACGAAATCATATTTATCATCATTGATGATCCACTCGGAAGCAAAAGGCGATAAAGATGATGGATTTTTTAAATGAGCATTTCTCCAAAACTTTGTCACATACCGCACTCGCAATAAATGCTGATATAATTAAGCTTTACATAGTGGTAAGCTGGATGAATCAAAACTTCGACATTTCTTTTCGAAATTATCATCGGGGTTTTTTTTATTGATACGCTTTCGAAAATAGATAGAAGCGGACATCATTAACATTGGAAGAGTTAGTCACCACATACATGTGACATAAATTTTTCCAATGTGGCAAATGTACGTTCAAGTTTATCTTCATTGTCAGTTATAATCTCTTGACATTCTAACTGATACTCGACAGATTTTACGAGCAGTTTGAAGGGTCTTAGTTTACCTTTCCGAAAAAATGCTGGGGTATAATCGCACCCTGTTATTGCGTGGAAACATGGTAGAGCTTTCGATAAAGAAATACCAAGACCTTGGCATAAATCATTGATGCTTATAAGACGTTCATGGTTTCCTACGCCCCATTGGATCCAAAGCTTCAAAGATGCATTCAGATGATCCATATTCCCAGAAGTATAATCAGAATATCGGGGTCTGAGCAGCGTACAACAACTTGAGCGTCAACGCTTATCTGGCAAATATGATATATAATTCGAGTATCAGCTTCTTCATGTTCTTAACATGATAAGATTCTTCAATATTTCTAATAACTTGGTTATTTACAACACGATACGAATAGCACTTATCGAAGCTTAGATAAATAGTTTTATTCCCAATAAAAGGGAAACATGTTATCATTAGCCCAATGATCAATCAAAAATTTTACGAGAGCTTCCTTGAACTGAGTATTTTTGAGTTCGCCAGCAAAATTATGAGGCCGAATTTGATTAGGTCCAATAGAAATTGTACTGGTTGTTTCGTTGCGACGTAAACGATCACAATCTTTTATGGAAGGTGTGAAATACCGATCAAACACAACGTCAATGCGAGATGATTTAAACTGTGAAATCACTCTAAGGAATTTTTTTGATATGCCATTGAAAGTTTGAGGTACAACTTTCATGAGGTGTAGCATGAAGAAACCGTCTAAAATGCTAATATCAAAAAATAAGGATTGCTGATTGGCCTTGCTAACTTTTTTCTCGAAACTTTAATTAATTGTGCTTTATCTGTTTTACAAATACTACCATCTGCATGACATATCGATGTTGGTATCGGCGTTAGTGGAAATCCCAGTACTTTTTCAATATCGACTTTGATGGTCATAGATATACCTAAGAGTCGACCAAAAGATCTCGTTGCATTCTTAGCTCAATAACTTTGTTACCAAGAGTTATTTTCTTCTTCTTTGGAGCACCAGCAAAATTAAGCACTT